>WEKX01025178.1:145240-194624 GCA_013390025.1 Pitta sordida
AGCCTAAGTCTCATGAAGATTAGTTAGCTTCGCTTAAACCCTACAGCCTCACCAACCACAGACTGAAAACCATTGACCTACAGCCTGTCGATGAATGGAGCCTTGCCTTGCAAATCCTCGAAGAAAAAAATGTTAGTTTTAAGATGCTTTTAAGTGGCACGAATGCAGATCCCACCGCAGTACTAAACAGCATTTCAGGATTGGCATTATAAATTGGCCTAAACTACGGNGCATTCTCTAAAAGTTTTTCTCCCGCACAACTTCCCAGGTGTGCAGACACCTATTGTTCAAAATACTTGCCTTTGCAATGTCTCTGTATTTACTGTAGCAAAATACATTCAAAGTTGAGTTCATGCTTAAAAAATGCTTTTGCTCATGGTAGTTTTGGATTCATTACTATCTGTATCTAAAACGATTAAGGGTATTCAGCTCCCCTGGGGAGTATTTGAGTTTGAATCTTCATTTAAATGCTGCAGTTCTGGCAAACAAGTGGAACCAGAGGAGAGATGAATGCTGGAATGGCTTCAGAAGGAATGGATTTGAAAGTGTAAAGGGAATGTGATTAAAACTGCAGGCAGGGGAACCCTTTTTAGTCATAAACTACAACAGAGTTGGATTTGCTGCAACTAGGTCCATATGGAAAGTCTAAGTTTATGGGAGAGGCTGATTTCACAAGATAAGCAATCATCGATTTACCTGTACAGCAAATAACTTTGCATTTGTTACATGCTATTTTATCCTCTTAGCAATCTCGGAAGAAAATATCTGTGCAAAGGGACACCACAGCTGGAACATTTCAGTTGGGTTTTCTCTTCTGAATATGAAAGTAACTCATGTGAAGGCTATTAAAGAGCAACAAATTTTGATCAGAAAATCTACATGCAAGGTCAGAGTTTTTGAAATATGTGCCCAGTATGGTTCTTCTTTTCTTTTTTATTAAACTACATTTCAGATTTTTTTTTCCTTTTAGACGGCTCCTTGTGTGTTGCACATTGAAAGAGCCAGTGTGGTCAGCAGAACAGGAGGAACAATAAGGGCAGAATGTGTTAGTGATTTTTATTATTTGCTCTCAATAATCGCTTTTAGACTTAGTTATGAATTTGGGCACCTGGAAGATTTTGACTTCCTCTTCCTGAGTTTTAAGGAAGTTTGTACTTATATTGTCTTCTCTTTCTAAGGAAAAATAAAATATAGCCCAAAGTTCAACAAAATGTAGTGTTCCAGTAATTACTGCTTCTGTAGTCCTCAACCAAGTGTTTGATTCAACAAAATATTTTTCTCTAAGAGGTGTTTTTGCCCCTTAATAACTGCAGAAATCGCTTTCTGTTCCTTAGCCTCTAATTCACAGGAGCACTGTAAAATAAAGCTGCTTTTTTGAATTTTGAAAAAAAGAAAAATCTTAAATGTGGCTGTAATGTACATAGTTCTAATGGACTAATTAACAGTGACAAGTCACTGCTCCAAGCAGCTTACAGTGCAAATGCGTTATGGAATGTGATGTGCAAGAGAAATTGCACATTGTTTGTTAACTCTGGAATTTTCAGTTTGGTGCATTTATATAGGATTAGCTGTGGATTCTGTATCCACACAATATAGTGTGCATTTTTAGTCTCTTCTTACAGCACTGTGAATAAGCCTCTTATTTGGAGCAAAAGTCCTTAATTGAATTTTCTATAAGCTGGATCTTTCTTCTATTGTGTTTCCTTTAATTAGGACCTATTCTGGGAGAACACGAGCAAAAGTTCCAGATAAAACCCTATGCACAGTTGAGTGCTACCTGAATACAAATAAACCTGGAAAGTAACAAATAATAAACTCACTCATTGTCTTCCAGCCACACAAAATGATCAGAAAATATTTCATCTCATAAAACATGCTTGTGAGAAATATTACCTGTCTGTAATCAAACTTGATCTGCAGCGTAGACTCTGGTTGGCAAGATCAGTGTTCAACATCAAAACCCCTGTGTTCTCTACACTTTGACTTGTGAGTCTTACAGTTGTTAGCACAACAGAAACTGGAGTGTAAGCATATTCCCGATGTAAACAGCAAAACTAGATGTCCATCTATTGTGTAATCAAGGAAATATTTTTATTGCCCTGTAAAATGTGGAGTTTGATAGGTGAAACAAGGCACTGAGTCTGCTTAGCTTGCTGTGCCACTGGCCTAGGTTGTTGATAACCTTTATGTGATTCCCTGCCTTAGTTTGTTGAGTGTCTTCCTGCCTCTGCCTCATGAGAGGAAGCGTGGACTTTTAGAGCTAAACAGAATTGAGATACACAGTTCTGGAAGGGCAAGTGGAACATCAAAATACAGTTCAGGAGTGCCTGTTGCTTGCTCTTGATTTCATCATAGTTTTTTCCTAAGCCTGCTTTTTTCTGTGGTGCAATTACGTATTTTTTCCAGCTATTGCCAGCTGAAAATGGCTTCACATGATGCCAAGTGCATCTGTGAAATAATCTCTTGACAGCTGACTTGTCTGTTCCTAGAATCATGTTTCTTAAGCAGAAAGTGGTAGAATACTCAAATGATCCAAAGCAGCTTCTCGCTTACACACAGCTGCAGATGAGGAAACACAAAGAGCTCAGACTGCAAAAAGGCTCTCATAGGAAAAGTAGAAAGATTATTGTTCTATTATTAAAATGTAAATAAATACAGCAGCATAGAAGCTGCTGCAATATTTATCTACCAAGATGAAAACTAAACAGAAATGCTGGGATCCTGCTATACAGTTGATTAATGTTCCAAGTATTACCCAAGAGGAAAAATGCTTGAAAGCCTGACAGTTAATTTCCTGCAGATGAATTACAGGCACTGTTAAATGGAGAGTTTTGCTTTTGACTTCAGCAATACCAAGATTTCTTCCATTTGGAAAACAAAGAGTAAAGAACAGTTTGTATTTGCCTTTCAACGGCATTTGGAAAGGCTTTCCTGTGTGTTTTGTACTAGGTGTGTTGGCTGTACATTAATTTCTTCACACTCAGAGATGTTGCCTCACCGTCACATTTCTGCTGAATGGCTAAAAGAACGTTTGATTGTGGTTTATTGCTTTGGTGACTGAAGGACATTGCTGATATGTTGCAGGCTATTCTTCTTGCTCTTCACTGCACTTCTGAGAAAGGGCTTAACAGGTGCTGGCAGAAAACTGTATGTCATCATCAACTGTTTTGAAATGCAGCAGCCCTTAAGGCCATATTCTGCCTCCTAGGTAGTTTATTATGATGCTTTGTAGAGCCACCACTTCAAAATTTAGAAAGGAGGCTCATCGGTATGCTGGTGAAATACAGACGTGTCTCTCTTTACTCAGAAGAACCTGAAAGTTCAGCATCTCCTGTGAAGTAATGCTTGGGGGATATTGCCAGCTGGCTGTGTTAAAGCTGCCTTATTTTCAGCTCTGGAAAAAGTGCTGCTGCTGAGTGAAGGTCGTTGATAGGGGGGAGTTTATTCTTTGTTTATCCAGGCTGTGTGTTCACAAGTAAGGAAGCTCAGCTAAAGATCTCAGAATATTTTAGGACCTTGCCCTATTCACAGAAAATCTTGTGTGTTGGATTGTTAGGATGCATTTTTCCCCACTACCCAGTTTGTACTGTCTGTGGTTTATTTTGCTTGAATCAGAAAACCAGCATATCCTTTATACATCAGTGCTCTCAGATGGGCTTTCCTATTGCCTGTAATTCATTGATTCACCAACACACCTGCTCACCAGTTTACATGCCTGTTTAGAGATATGATTTGGGTTTGGATTCTTTGTACTAACTGTTACCAAAGGAACAAGTTTTCCATAGAGTTGCACCATCTCTTTTTAATGAAGTTGATTGTGGCAGCCTCTTTCCGTTGATCTTTTCGTGCTGATATCCATTACCCTCACATCAGGGTATCTAATACATGAAACCTTCATTAGCTTCATCTGTGGGCATAGGTATTCTTTGGCAATCTGTTGCATTATCTCATTAAATCATCAGCTTGATTACAATTTTAGTGAAAAAATTCAGTTGACAATTTAATCATGAAAGGAGAGGCGTAAGTCCTGAAAAGCCCCCAAATAAGGGGGTTTGAAGCTGTCACAGGCTTACTCTATTAATATTTCTTTGAAAAATTGCTTGAGTGCTCTTTAATCAGAAGTCTTGCAGCCTTAAATCTCCATCTGTTCTGCAAATTATTGAACACTGTAGTTGGTGATTTCCACTGTATGTTATTGAGCTTTTTAGAGTGCACATTTTATTTTTGAGCAGAAAATGGAATTTCCAGACTCTCAGAACTTCCAAGTATGTATTTTCAAAAACTTTTGCTGTCATCAAACCTAAGACCCATTTTACACTGTTTATTAGAATAGATTGAAAATAAGTTGAGCGAATGACAACTGCTCTCACCAAGGTGAGAATTCATACAGAGAAAAATGTTCCTACATAATGAGATAACGATGCAGCAAAAAATGTTTTAGCTTCGCATTTCTGACATGCTAGAATGCAACAGCAGGGTAGATTCATAGTGAGGCAATGTGAAATAGGTGCTAAAAATAAAAAATGTGATTCAAATCTGCTGTGAACTTCAGATTCTGTAGTGAAGTGTTCATCCAACTGAATTTGATCAATGTTTTCCAAATAATTGCCTTGACTCTATTTTTCTCTTAAAGTTTCTATCCATAATTATTTACTATAAATAACTCTATGCCATGGCAAGCAAGCTGTTGGAACACTTAATATGTTTTTGATTACATGCCTGCTGGGAAGGAGAGTTTAAATAGCAGCAATAGGAAGCAGCAATAAATCAAATGCATAAAACTTAATGACAGCAATATTTTTTCAGAAAATTTTTGATTCTATTTGAAATACAGAAATGTTTCTTCCTTCTATTAATTTTTTGAAAGGAATGGTAGGTTGCTATACCCTTGCTGATTATCCTTCTTTTTTTCATCCTAATAGAGTCACTAAGGTTTTTTTTCTCTTCTGGAATCTTCCTAGTGTAGCAGTGTGTCAGAGAAACTGTGACTGCTGAGACACTGGGACTGTTTATTTTAAAGAAAAGTACAGCTTTGGAACTGAAATGTATTTCTTAAGGCCTCTTTTCCTTCTCTCTCTTTGAGTTATCCCACACAGCCAGTACTATCTTTGAAGTATTCTATACTGTGGATACTAATGGGAGTACATGAGCTGCTTCAGAAGAAATGCTGTTTTGGAGTAGTACCTATTTATTGGGTGGATACTGGAGACCCAGAAAAACAAGACTTACTTCCAGAAGAATATTTTCAGGGCCTTAACTGTCAGGAGTTTCAGGGAAATTTAGGCATATCATTCTCACTGTGGATGTAAGTTGAGGTGATTTGGACAGGAGCTTCCAGAAAATGTGTCAGAACCAAGTCAGAATCCATTTCCCTTTTTTCAAATCATCCTTTCTCTACCATTATCCTTCTGTGTTTCTCCTGTCAATCTGACTCTATACACACCTTAAAGCAGAACATATGCATGGACAGTACTTGCTGCACAGTATCTTTGGCCTCAAGAAGCCCTCAAAAAATGCCTGTTCACCAGAAGTAAAGCTGTGTAAATGAATCTTATCCCTAATGAACAGGGACATAATTTTCAGAATTAAAGTGCCAGAACCCATAAAGCTTTCAAAAAGCCTTAGAAATATTTCTGTTCAGGTGGTGAACAAGTTAACATTGTTGAATTTTCTAATCATGAGAATAATTTCAATAGAGTACTATTGAACTATGGAATTAGTCTGGTCTCCTGACCCGTGGCTCAAAATCTGAAAAGTCTTCATGAGATTTGTTAAAATTAAGTCCCTTTCTATGCCACACCAGAAGTCTTTTATTTCAAAAAGCAGTTAAATATGGACCAGGAGAGGATAAAATAAAGAAAGAAATGAGTTACACATTTTGTCTTTAAGGAGAGTGAATTTGGAGTAACCAGGAGTCCATTCAGAAAAATGATCGTATCACGATAACTTATTTTATTGAGTAAATTTGAGAAAAAATAATTCCCTTAAACCAGAGTAGAAAAAGTGTGTGAACTGTAGTAAAAATTACCATAGATCAATTCAAGCTAGCACAGATAAGTTTAGGGGTAATGCCTACAGAAAAGAGAACTTCAAGTCTGGATAGCTGTGATTAAACTCCAAACCTCCTGTCTTCCCCCAGGACGGCTGCAGTGCATCAGCTGCGTCCCACAGTCTGGCACAAGCCAAGGAGTGGAGTGAGGGAATTTTGCTTGGCAGCTGCCAGTCTCCTCTTCCAAAGGACTTGGTTCAGAAAATCAAGGCATCTGAGAGAGAGAAATTAAATCCTTTTCTGCAAGAAATTTTCTTACTTAAGTCAGTGTAAAATACAAAACTTCAAAGCTCATAAGGTCAAGTAGATGTCACAGTCAGATGGTTTTGTTGTTCTGCACTTGTGTTCTTTCGAATAACTCTCCGGAGGAGAGCTCTGACCTGCCCAAGCACTCATCCCAGCAACACACTAGCTTCCTTGTATAAAGCTGTCTTGATCACCGGCTTTTTCTCCCAAGCTCTTTAGAAGCAGAAATAATTTCAGCCTAAACCACTCCAGAAAGATGTTTTGTTGCTAAAAAATGGACAAGAAGGACCCAAGACAATGAGTGCTTTCTTTTCTGTACCCCTGAAATCAGGCCCATCGCAGTAGAGCAAGAGGAAAAGGATCATATTAAAAATGAACAGAGAAAGCTGAGAGATTACATACAAATTATGCATCCTCTCTATGAATGCTGTATTCATCTGCAGGGATCTTATCTTCAAAGAGAAGCCAGTTAAAGTTAAGAGAGAGGCAGGAAAAACTATTAAAAGCAAAAAATACTTTCCCATATGAAGAAATCTAGACTGGAAACAAAATTACAGAAGAGAGACCTGTAAAGTGATAAATCATGCCAAGAAAACAAATTAGAGAGTACAATTTACTTCTTACTTTGGATAGAGATATGCTCTACAATATTCAAGTAAGTTCTGTTTAAACCTGCAGAGTGAAGCACTCTCTTCATTCTAAATTCAGAAGCTTAGGGTAATTGAATGTTAAAACCAAAATCAATGTATGTCTTTTAAATACCTCCTCAAATAAGCCGAACCCCCGTTAAGACTAGCTTCCAGAAACCAGTGTAGTTACATTGGGAAACAAAAGATATTCTGCAAACCCAGACCCCAAATCTTTTTAGAAAAGACCATATAGGGAGAAGTCACATTTAGGCTCATTTAAGGGTCCAATGATTATAGCCCTAAGTCTGTGGTGCTAAAGAGTGACCTGAGTGAAGGAGATCATCATAAATAGGTGAAAAGGAGAGTCTTACAAATATTTCTAGTAAATACTCAAAAATTAAAAACTGAATTATCTTGGGTTGCGTTTGAAAAAATAGCTACATTTTTAAAAGTAGATCCCATTCAAAAGGAATTACATATTGGAGGACAGTGATGCAAAGGAATTACTTGGGACTGTAGTGAATGTCAGAACTATTGTGAGGGAAAAAACACCATTCTTCTGTAGTGATTAGAGAAAAAAGGAGTTGCATCTATAATGCATAAAGATGACCAATAGTTCCAGCTCAGATAGCAAGGTGCATGTGCATGCATTCACACATGCAGGGCTGAATTTAGTCACGGGGTAATGATCAGTCCAAGTTCAGTGATGACTTCTACATTGCTCACAGAAGGAGGTGGCAAGTGTGCAGCTGGAGCTGGTTGCAAAAGTGTTCGATGTCCTCTCAGTACACAGAGTAACAGGTTCAGATGACATGCTGAGTCACAAGTTTTACAGGAAATCAGCAAGGAAATAAATGAACCTTTAACTGACATTTGTAGATTTTCTCAGGAATAAGAGAACTTTTGGAGGGCTACAGAAAGAGACGCAATGTTGTACTTTTTTAGAAAGTGGATGCAACCTATACATTAAAAGCAAGGGAAAGTAATTCTATATCTTGATTTCCACTGTAAAATCTGAGAATACTGCATGAGTTTGTGCTGTAGAAATGCTGTGAGCAATATCAATAGCACTGAGTGCTGCAATTTTTGTGTGTGCATTTGTGTTTTCAAGCTGTAGAAACTAAGGCCCCCTACCTGTATTTTGCTGTCAGCATAGTCATTAGGCAAATCTTCAGTATTGTTTGGAGGGTTTTCTTGAGTGATTGCTTTATTGTTTCGATTGCATCTATTTTCCAGTTCCTCCCCACCCACCCGGTTAAGGTGTGTATGCATCCCATCAGACTGGATATGTGCATAGTGAGAAATAATCCCTGCTTAGAATAAATCATAGTCTAGATGCAGAAGAGACAGTGAGAAATTCAGTTATCTTTCTAATTTCTGTAAAGCAATATCCCAAAGATTACATTTGATAATGACAAGATCTTTTGAGTCCCAACTTACTCCTTTACAACATGACTGATGGTTGCTTTGGGACACTCCTAGAGAAAAGTCTTGACAGCCTCTACTAATTTTTGTTTGAGTTGGGGTTTTTTGTTTCATTATTATTACTTTGTAGTGGTTGAAGGAGGAAAGTGTGATATAAAGGGGTTTTGTTTGGTTTTGTAAGTAATAGGAGTCCAATTTTGAATTCATATTCTGAAAATAATGTGGGAAATGATGAATGAAATCTAAATTAACCAAGCAAAAATGTTGTGTAAGAAATTGTAAGGAGAACACAAAGCGTCACAGAAATAATTTCTCAATTGAAGTCAACTTGCTAGATTGGAGAGTTTATATTAAAATAGAGAAGCAAAGCGTAATCATGTGCTATTTACTCATTTTCAGCAGAAGTTTCATTAAGCATGCTTTATTTCATAAGTACTTGGAAGTGAGGTTTCACATCCTTTCTGAGTCTTTTGTAATATGATGTCTCTTCGATATGCTTAAATATCCAAGCAATCCCTTTTTCTAGCAACCATTTTGTCTTTTTATTGTTCAGAAAGTATTAGCACTACAGAATATATTTTAATGCAGGAAGTGGAGTGGAGGGCATCTGTAAGATCTTCCCTGGGTGGTAACAGTGCAAGTTACTGCTCCTGTGTTCTCTTTTGTACCTTTGCTATTCCCACTGAGATTCCATGCACTTATTAGAATAAGAACCAGCAACAAACCCCACTACTTGGTTATTTTCTTTCATTGCTACTGTTTGTGTTTTTTCTTTAGGTTGTACATGCGACCCCGTTAAATGCATTGATTATATTTTGGAGTTTCTTTAAAAACAGGAAACTGGTAAAAACCTAGTAAAATTAGTTCCTTGTCAGCAGGTTCGCTGAGAGCACATAACAGAGGAGGAATGAACTTTCAGGAGCCCATTGCTTTTGTTGTCCTTGACCTCATGTTGAATATTCTCATCCTAATCAAGTATTTGTCAGCATCCATACAGAGCATAACTTCTTTGGTACTCATGCAATAACAGATCAGTAGTCCTTGCCATGGGTAATCTTGTGTCCAGGCTGGTGGGTGTGCTCATGGCTTTACAGGCCTGTGCACCCTAAGTAAAAAATAACTGGCTTTTAACTAAATTCCTACTGCATTTATCTTGGTTTTAATCACTAGGTCTTGATGTGTTTTAACAACAAAGGCATCTCAAATGAGGAAATTCAGACAATGGAAGGGAAAGTGATTTTCTGAAGGTCACACCACCAGTCAGTGCAGAGTCAGGAATACAGGCCAATGCTATGGAAAGGCCTAGGAGGAAATGGGTCTTTCTGTAATTCTGGTTTTGATGGCTCTAGTGAATGAGACATTGAACCATACACTGAGTCATGATGACAATGAAATGCTAAAGACCGATTTATTTATTGCTCTGCAGCTATCTTGTGCTGACAGTAACACAGAGCTCATGTTGTATTTGTGTGAAAGTATGAATCTGTGTAATTAAAGGACTGTTTTGTAATGCATGTGTCAGGTTAACTTCAGGAAAGAGTGACCCTTCAGAAGATGCAAGTAAACCGATTCAAAACTTGTAAAGCAAATATAAAAGCTTAATTTAGCTTCAAGTACTAAAGTCAAATGCAATTGGAATTGAAAAGCAATTATGTTTATTAAGTTATGTGTATTAGAGATGTGTTAGCTTTCCTTAGTTTCATAACTTCCTGGAGATTTTATGGACAAGTACTAACCTCCCATAGAGTTAAAGTAGTCTAATATAATTGTGTTTAAATTTTTTTTAAATGCCAGTGCAGGAAATATAGAGAAAAAATACAAGATCATTACACAGGAGCAACACGATTATTTTTTTATGAAAAGATAAATAAGAAATGTAAAATAAAGCTAAAATAAGAGGAATAAGCTAAAATAAGCCAGAAAATAAGTCTAAAAAGTAAGTTATTGACTCAATAAAAGAATCTGAGCTTACATAGAAGCTTTGAATATAAAAAAAGTAAAACCAAAACAGAGTGTGAGGATTATTGTAAAACAACTAGTACATGAAATTATGCCCAAGGCATTTAGAACATCAAAACTATGAAGTAGACCTTAAGCTGTCCTTGTAGGAGATGACAGCTTTGTCGAAGGTAGACAGCTCTTCCCATGCATCTGTTCAAAATGAGTGTGAAATATTGGGATGGTAATGGGACTGGAGAACTGGAGGACTCTCCTGTAGTGAATACCATGCAGCTATTACTAAGAGTTATTTGATACATCACTGAATGTTAGATGAGTAGTCATTACAGTCACAGGAAGAAGTTAATTGAGTTTGTAGTTTTCTTTGTAGCAACCAAATAGATTTCTCCTGCTTCCTGAGAGTTCTGTGATACGTCGAAATTCCATTAACGAAAAAATGAGGCACTTTAGGAAGTTACGCTGTTAACAAATATTCTTGATACAACATCTTCTATTCTCTTCTTTAGACTCCAAGACTTATCAAAATGTAACACAGAATATAGGCAGTATAATGAGTATTAATTTGGGAAGAAATATATACAGAAAGTAGTTTATGTTGGCTATTTGAAATATGGTAGATAATACCTTTCTAGGTGAATATGCAGAGGCACTTAAGACTAGCAGCTGATTTAGATGAATACTTTTTTAATTGCATGGTTTTAAAACAAAGGACATGACACAGGTGGTGTCAAGGAATATTCTAGCAAGCTGTTTCAGAAGAGTATTGCACAATGCAGTGCTTCAAGGTGGAAGTACTTAATCACATTTGCTGTTATGAAATATTTTGCTATTCAAGTCAAAACTACAGATACGAATAAATATGAATTGAATTATATTTGGATGTGGATAGTCAACTTAGAAGATTTTTAGTTTGATAATATTATGAATAAGAACATTTATTTACTTAGATATGAGGTCAAAAGGGTACATTTTAAATGCATAGAGAAATCACAAATATATTTACATAGCTCAATGTTTTTTATTTCCATACTTTCTGATATTCCTTTCAGTAAAATTAACAGTTATATATGTTTTAGTAAAGTGTTATTTTCTATTTGGAGTATTTTTAATTAAACGGTATGTAAGCATTTCATAGAAGTAGATTTGTCACAGTCTTCATCAGCATAAATCTGTTTTCTAGTTTTCCCATGATAATAAAAAGTGTTTGATTCTGTAATATTCTGCCTGATGTTTTGTGTTTTATATTTACGAGTGTTCCATGTCTTTTTCATTTCCCATTTCTTTTCATACAAATGCTAAAATTATCTGTCCGTATAAAGTGGTTGTAGTGAGTTTATTGCCTCCTGACACCAGTTACATGTGCCGAGTGCAACCTGTTGAAGTCTTGTCTTTGTAGTTCATATGGTCATCAGAAACCAAAATAAAAATATATCCTCATGTCATAACATTATACCTTGTAATTGGTACATCTTGTGCAATTCCTTCAGTGGGGATTTCCTTTTCTTTCCTGTAAACTGAAAGCTTTCATGTAAGCAGTGTTTAGACATACTCTTTTGTAAAACTGATCTTATCAGGATTATACAGAACTTCCCACTTTTCTACAGAGGTTAAGGAGTGCTGACCACAAGTGGTATGAGTATTTCAACTGGGAAAATTAGGCATTTAAAAAAAGTGCATTGTTTTTTAAGTCTTAATAATTGATGTTTTTAAAATCAAACAAAGGCTATTGTATTTCCATTAAAACCGTATACTGAGTACCATATGTGGAGTTAGACAACTTCCTCCTAGGGACATAAGGAATCCCTTATTAGTTTATTATCCATTATTGCAATGGCTAATAAACAGACATGAGTATTTTGTAAGTTTTATTGATGTTGGAAAATGATTCATTAAAATGTCACAGAAATAGCCTTATAAAACTTCAGAAATATGTCTCATTGTTATGCCTTACTCCTCCCTTCTCTTCCACCTACCAACCTTCTGCTAGCCCACTACCCCACTTCGTATGTATTGCCATGCCAGAACAAGCCAAAACTCACACAAGACATGCAAGAGGAACATTTTAGCACTTAAGAAATACAAGAACAGGCATTGCTTTTTATTTGGTGGATGTTGTGTTGTTTTGTTGGGTTTCGTGGGGGAGGTGTTATTGGGTTTGATTTCATATCAGATATATAAAGATTAGAATTGGTTGAGGAAAAAAAAATCCAAATTTTTATTCTGACTCAGGATGAAAACTAGCAAATTTGACTTATTTTCATGGGGGAGAGGGGTGTGGGAGTGGTATGTGTGTATGAAAAGAAATGCCATAAATGTTTGAATAATTGTATTCCATTCTAAGCAAGAAAGCAAAATGGTGCAAGTGGCTCTTCCTTACCTCTTGGGAACGTACTTACAGACCCACTGCAGGGTTGAGGGAGATTAAGAAGCGTAAAATTTCCTTTCAATATGTTACTAAAGCCAATTTAATTCATATAGATCCATACTGAAAAGATTGAAAAGGTAAAATTATATTGCGCCTGCATGTTGTCAGTTGATTTGGAACATCCGGGTTTATGGTGTTTCCTGCCACTAAGACAAAGAAATGACAGCAGAAGCTACAGTTTGTGGTTCTGATTTCTAACCAAGTGAGAGATTTTCCCAGTGCTGAGGTTCCAGAATTTCAAGTTTAATTTCAGACTCAAGGAAAAAATGTTGTATTTGTAGAAAATCTCCTATTGCGGCCTTGGATATTTCTTCCTGCTACTCTTTCTGGATTTTCCTGTCATTCTTCAGCCCCACTCCCTGGTTCTGTCTGTCACTCCTACTCTTCTCCTGTAACCCCACTGCTATTATATTTTTCCATTTTACAGTCCTGATTCTTGCCCAGTTCATCTACCTTGTACATTCCTACCACTCACCTGTTACCTGTGCACTGAGTCGATTCAGGACTGCCAGTGGCAGTTCCAAGATCGCTTTCCTAATATGTAACTGCAGTTTAGCACAGTGCAAATATGGCTTAGATTATTTTTCCCTGGATTAACCCCTTTACAATTGTCTACATTGAATAGACAATTTTTTTACCATTCCTTCTGCCAGCCTTTTTACCACTTCTCTAAAGTGTTAACATAATTCAGGACAGCACCTGAGAGAGTTTAATAGCATTCTCACACTTGGAGGTATCACCACCTTCTCATTTCTCTAGTCCATTAGTGAAAATGTTGAATAAAATTGGTTCCAGCCAGGATCCCTATCAGGGCTCACCTATCCTACTGTACATAAAAGCATCTTTCCTTAGTCATGCAGAAATACAATTTTTAAAGAATTTTTGAAGTAGAATGTACTACACAACTCCTTGTGAGGACATAAGCAAATTTTAATTTTTTTTAAAATTCTTGCTAAGTATTTAAAATGCTTAGTTTTGTGTTGGGATGCCAAGTGTCAAACGTAGAACATGATGACTATAACACAGTTTTGCTAATCTTCGTAATTCTTACTGTGTGTCTTGGGCCAGTTGAATCTCAGAACAGACTTGTATCGCATTTGCTGGATTTGTTATCAAAACATACATATCAGTCAGGCATCTGGCTCAGAAGATTCCTGATTGAATCCTTAAAATTTCATACTATTACGTCTTCTGAAGATTCCTATAATTCTGCCCATGACTTCTTTTAGTAACTTCAAACTATGTATCTACTGGGAAGTGGTGTAAAGGATTAAATATATGAAGCTTTGAAAACATAATTTGGGAAGAAAAGGAGCTCATTTACAGTGATATTGTGAGGTTTAATTAATTCAGATGAAGCATCATACTTGAAAATTATTCTGGTTTAAGGTAGGTCCAGCAATCCTTACAAAGTCATATATTATTTGTATGGTTCAGAAGGGCAGAGAGTTTAGAGAGGCAGAGAGTGTTAGGAGGGTCTTTGCATTTACTGGAATTGTAGAAAAGTAGCTTTTCACCATATGAGTAGGACAAATTAATTCCCTTTTTTGGCCTGCACTTAAAATTCTTCTTTATGTATCTATCAGGTAAAATACATAATGATCAATCTCCCTTTCCATTCTTTCACTCTGCCCACCCCAGTGCATAGTTGTCTGATACAATTTATGGTGGAGACTTGTTAAAATCAACTATTAACTTCTGTTTGGCCCCTTCTTGCCTCCCAAAATGGCAGAGAGATTGCTCCATGGCCTTGCTGAGCTTTGCCAGGAACCATTGGCAGGATCTAGAGACCAGATCCTCTGAGAGAAAATCATTAAGAGCAAACAATGCTAATTCGTGTTGTGAACAAAAATATTTAAAAGCTAGAAAGAAGTTCAAATATTTTTAACTGTACTTTTACACATATGTCAGGAATACTTAACTTTCTTTGCAGTTTTCCCTCCAATGTCAGGTATGATCTTGGGCCATCTGAGATCAGTAGTTTGTGTTAGCATGCTCTTGGACTGCAAAAATACTTAGGTAACTGTAACTGTTTACTTTTAAAGATTTCGTTTCATTTTCAGTAACACAAATCTGCAGAGGGAAGCTGTGTAAATAATTGCATTCATATGTGGATAAAGAATTACTTTCATTGGAACATTTTTTAAGTAGACAGGAAAATGATGTATGGATAGATACTTCTGAACTTGTAGATAATTAATCTTCTAATCTGAGGGTCACTTTTATCATAAGGTTTCGTTCAATGCATGAGGTAACCAGTAATACCATTTCTTAGAAGAGATTCACTGTTATAGCATTTACTGGCATAAACTGACCCAGTGTTTAGACATGTGCGTAGGTGTCCTGATTTCTTAGAAACAGAGGCCCAAGTAAAAGAAATTCAACATAATGAGCATGCAGAGAATCAGGACATTTTTGTTCAGGTGCCTAAAAATCAGTTTGCAAATATGTTAGACCAATTTCAAGCTATTGGCCTTTCTTCTATAGGTTTGGTATTTATACCCATTATCTTCTGACTCTCATGAGTTTGTGCTCATGTTTGCTTGTTGAATAGTGATGTAGAACCAGTATCCACTCTCTAAACTCCCAGTTCTATGAAGCAAAACAAATGGTTCTGTGACATTCTTAGAGGTATTGGGTCATCATTGGGAAGGCATCTCTGACTTCTTGTCATCACCAGGTCCCAGAATAGCCATTTGGTAACACTGGTGGCCCTCTTCAGGCAGATGATGGGTTTTCTGTAATTCATGTTTGGTGTTGGACTCTAGAGAGCTTAAATATTTTTTACTTTCTTATCCCTCATTTCATAGGCTGTCGTGCAAATCTGAGTGCATTCTAGCCTAAAAGTTGTACTTTAGTTCTTTCTATGTCTATCTCAGTGTTGACGTATGTGACAGGGAGAGAATCATGGAATCAGAGAATCATGGAATGGTTTGGGTTAGAAGGAACCTTAAAGTCATCTAGGTCCAACCACCTGCCATGGGCAGGGACACATTCCACCAGACCAGGTGCTCAAAGCCATGTCCAGCCTGGCCTTGAACACCTGAAATGGAGCATCCACAACTTCTCTGGGCAACCTGTTGCAGAGACTCATCACCCTCATAGTAAGGAACTTCATAACATCTAGCCTAGCCTATCCTATCCTCCAGCAGTTTGAAGTCATTTGCCCTTGTCCTATCGCTGTATGCCCTTGTAAAAAGTCCCTGTCCAGCTGTTGTAGTCTCTTTAGGTACTGGAAGGTACTATGTACTACAGTCAGGTCTCTATACCACGGTACCACGGTCTTGTTCATCTCCTGCAAAGCCCTCTGTCCACATAGAATGGCAGCTCATTAATAAGCAGATTTGCACCACATCCTCACACGGTCCCCGGCGCTGTTTTGGCACTGCGGTGCTGTGTACTGGTTGCCGTGCTGGGGGGGAAGTGGCAGAGCCGCTGCCGTGCCAGGGGTGGGGAACTGGCAGAGCCGCCGCGGCTGTGTGGGTTGATTTGCATATTCATGGCTGCCTAATTGAATATTCATGTGTGCCATGTCACACATGCGCTGTTATGAAAAGGGGCCTCCTTAATCACTGAAAAATCACGCCACTAAGATGTGAAGCCGCCATCTAGGGGGCAAGAAGTTGAAGAGGGTTGACCATATAGGGTCCCCCCTGGAGACTTTTCTTCTTCAGGCTGAAGAACCCCAAGTCTCTCAGCCTGTCTCCATAGCAGAGGTGCTCCAGCCCTTTGGACATCTTCATGGCGACCTCTGGACTTGCTCCAACAGGTCCACACTGTGTGAATCTTTAGCAGTTACAAGATAAGTGGTAGTTGTAGATCCCTTTGTTACTTAGTTGACTTTCCTGAAGCACTATACAGGACTCTTCAGCACCTAACTTAGTGCTCCCTCTGCTAACACAGTGGCTGGGGAACTTTGCTGGAATCACCCATAAAGGAATCACTTTTAATTTTGCGTAGCAGATACTCAAGCAAGACATTAATAGAAAGTTATATAAAACATCAAGACTGACAAAGACAGGCCATAATCTGGGTTAGTTTTGTATCCTTGAAGTACTGACTTCTGAGACTGAGCTAACTTTGGCCATAGGATTTATATAGTTAACTCAGTCTATACTGATGATTATTGTACCTTTTCAATTAGCACGTCAGACCATTATAATAATATAATAGGTTCTAATATAAGAACTTTCCTGACCTCCTATACTAAAATTTCTTTATCAACTCTCTCAGTTCTCGTGTGAAAGCTGAGGAAGGGACCCACATTGGAATTTGCATCCCAAAAGAGATTTGCACCCTCAGAAAGCAAATCCTTGTAAACTGGACTGCATGGCAGACTAGTGTGCCACCACAACAAATAGTAATTATAGGCATGCTCGAAGCAAGACTTTCATAAAACTGAATGAAAAGTATGATTCATTTCACAGGAAGACTGACCCACCCATTCAGCCATTGACATGACTGCTGTCTTCTTTTACTTCTTCTTTTTCTTGTTTCAAAGGGAAATAGTATGTCTGAAATAGAAGACCTGCCTGAACATATTCCTCTTCTGTATTTAAATCAATTTTTAAAATAATGTTTTGATTATAAGGTTTCCTAATTTCTCAAATGTTAATAACTCTCTGCATTTCCACCCATATATTTGTGTATTAATGACAAGCATTGCTCAATGGATTAAATCTTCTGTTGACCTCTGATAAGAAATATGATTCCAATCATATTTGAGTATATGTTGCTAATATTGTTAAGTGCTGTATCTCAAAAAAAAATTTTATATACAGCATTAGAACTGTGCATTATCTCAAGATAGTGAATTCCTTTTGGAAAAAAAATTTGTGATGTACTGCTAACTTAGATTTCAGTTAAAGACTTGCTTGTACAATAGTATAATTCTCAACTCACTTTAAACGTTCAAGCATCCAACAACTAGATCTTTACGATGATACATATGAGAAAAGATGCCTGTGGCTACCTTTGCCAGACACATTTGCAGGATTAAAGCAGGAGTGCAATGGGGTGGTGCTAATGCTACTGGTTTATACCAGTTTTTTATCCCCTTTTCAGGGTTTTAGATCAGTGTGAGCAGGATTTTAATTATGCTTTTCCAAATAAAATTTTCCCTCCACCTTCAAAAGCATTTTTATATTATTTGATATACATAATTGTATTTGATTTTTCATGCATATGTATGCTTTGTCTAAGTGTTACTTAGGTTTCCAATTTTGTATGATCCACAGACTAAACAAAATTTTTCTCAGGATGTTGTTGTCCATGACAGCATTCTATGTAAAGAGGGATTTCCATCCTTCAGTGAGTTTAAGGACAACAAGATGACTGTGAAACACAATTAACAAGATAGCTGGTACTGCCCTTGTGGAGCTGACCTCATGGTCAGGATTGTAATATAAATTCCCTCGTTCAAAACTAAACCAGAACAAAAAGAACCCACTCCATTTGTTATTCTGTTAGAAGAAGAGAAAATATTTTATAAGGTTCTTAGAAATTCACACTTGCCTGAAGTGAAAAGAAACCAAGTAATGTACATAGTAAGATCTATTACTGGGTCAGTATGCAGACAGCAGAATGCATTAACTTACATGGCAGCATAAAATAGCTTATATGGTCAATACCAATATCTCAAATGCAGCCTCAGTTTACCAAATGGAGCAGATCAAAACAAGTAATTAGTGAAAGATGGATTCTTGTCTCCAGAGTGAACTTTACTCTTGTGGATACCTGATTAATGGGCTTTGGAGAACTGTAATGAGGGAGAGCTTAATTATTCAGATTCATCAGTTTGCAAAGGTTTTGGATGATCCCACATAAGCCTGCTCAATCAGCATTCCAGAACATGTGCAACCTGTGTGTTTAACACGTGGTCATGGTTTGTTTAAGCATGCAGTTTAACCTTAAATGCCAAGATTTTCAGGCATGTTTACCATTAACTGAAGAGATCTGCTCTTCTAGACAACTGATTTTTAATGCTTATTTGGGAAGTTTCACTCTATATGCTGCACGAGTATAAGTGTATAGTGTATAGTGCCAGAACAGCACTGACTGTTTACTATATAAAGATGTGTTCCCTCCCCCAGAATGCTTGTGATCTAAGATAAGTGAGACCAGACAATGAGAAAGTCATACAAGAAGAGGAGGGTGTGGAATGAAACAATAGACAGATAAGATGAAAAAAAAGAACCTGACGGATAGGACTCTTGCAGGAGTAGGCTCTGGGATCACTTTTCCTGTGAGGACCTTCTGGCTGCTGCCGCACCCAGCTGCTCATGGTGCG
The DNA here is from genome assembly GCA_013390025.1 of Pitta sordida. Classification (NCBI taxonomy): domain Eukaryota; kingdom Metazoa; phylum Chordata; class Aves; order Passeriformes; family Pittidae; genus Pitta; species Pitta sordida. The sequence continues at coordinate 164,263 of WEKX01025178.1, forward strand.
ACTGCATGGCATCACCCACTTTGCTCTGCTCATGCAGCACTGATGATCCTGATTTTCAGCTTCACTTTTTTTTCCCTAAAGTGTCCTTTTCCTTTTCCTGTGTGCCATCCGTTCATGAGAAACACTCTCCAGAAGGAATTGAGCCCTGTAAAATACATTTGCCTTCCCTCAAACTCCCCCTTTCATTACTTCCGTTGTAGAACCACTAGGAATTCCTGAACCAGTGCTAAACTATCACTAATAATATCTTTTTACTCATTAAAAGAAACTAAAAATGCTCTGTAAACTAAAAGCTCTGTGCCCAGCCGATGTGTAGAAACAAACATGCTGCTTGTACACCATCACTCTCACTCCATCTGTTTGCTTCACTTCACTATTATGTTTTAAGTGAAGTGTTTCTTGACTTTTCTAGATAAAGACATTTACCCAGCTTTGTAGCTGAACACATAAAATTGTATTAGTGAAAATTATGAGGAAGAAAAGTAAAAGAAAATCTGCTTTTGACAGAGTAAGATTCTGTTCTAAACCCAGGCAGGTCATATCCCAAAGTAGACAGCACATTTGAAAATAGCACTAAAGAGGTACAGTAGGACTGAAAGTCAGAAAGAGGAAAGACATTTTTCTTCTTTTGATGGAAATCTGGGAATAATGAACCCTCCTCTTTTATGAAACCTCCAGTCATCAACATGAGCCAGAATTTTCACTTCTATCCATTAAACTTTCTGTCTGAGGAAAACTGGTCGAAATTCTCATTGACTTTTTTCAGTGAGATTTCCAGCATACAACAGAGTGAATTCAGGGTTGCTTGTGATCACAGAGAGCGTATCAAGGTCAAAGAGCTGAGGAAATTGCCTGCTCCGTCTTTTCAAGAGCACTTCTGATGGATCAACCTCTATAGTCTTTTACAGAAAAGTAGGCTAAAGCTTTCAATGGAAAAAATATAAGTAGAAATACTAACCTGTTATTCTGTCTTTGACAAAATAATTCCACACTTAGGATTTAGCTAAATGTGCTGGGATAGAAGCTGTTACAGACTTTGGCTTGTTTTCCACCTTTGTTGTAATTTTATATACGTATTTCATTGTTCTTGTGATGGCTGCAGTGATTCTCCAGCAAAGTCTTGTTAGGAAAGATGCTCAGAGACCTATGGATGCTGCCAAAGCTTGGGAAAATATGGAGAATCTACATGTTCCAGAATGAACTTGTGGACTGCTGCAAACAGTGTGTCTTAGGTATTACACAGGAACAGCAAGAGAGGTACTGAAGCAACCACATATACATGCAAAGTAAATAGTTTGCTCTGCCACTGCATTAGCAAGGAAACCACTTCAAACAATTCTCTCTACCTAGGGAAAAATGTAGTAATAATAAGCAACAGCGTAAGTCTCCACTCCTTGCCCCAGAGGTTGTCTACTAATCCTTAGGAGCCTTTGCACTCTGCAGGCTTCCTTTTTCTATCCTCATTTGTTACTGGAAAAATATTTGTGTGGGTCAGAGGCATAGTACAATTCCAGAAAAAAAAGTATTACTAGAGAAAAAGTGTGCAATTCTCCAATGAATACCTTTATGTATGACGAGTAAACAACAAGCAATGTATATTCTCTGAGGAAAACAGAAACTTAATAAAGAAGCTAGACATCCCTCCTGCTTGAGTCACTGGAAGCCCATTGTGCTGATGCTTCTGAAAGGGAACTGAATACACTTGTGAAGGTTTTCTTCCATTTCAAAAGCATTCTCTGTTTTGAGATCTCCCCATAGCTAATTAAAACAAGACATTAGTTATGCATAAGAGTGGGAGTCAGAAGATGTAAGTTCAGTTCCCAGCCCTGCCACTGACTTCCTGGGTGACCTTGGGTAAGCCTCTTGATGTTGCTTTTCAAAAGACCTCTGGGGCCAAATTTTCATATTGAAGTTTGATTTTCAAAGGAGCTCAGTATCTAGTGATTTCCATGATGTTGATTATGGCCAGAATTTCAAGCGAGCTCAGCAAGAAATATGCTGAGCTCATTTGAAAATCAGTCTCTTAATCTTCTGCCTCAGTTTCCCATCTCTGACAGTGCTGGTAAAATATTTCCCTTGTCTGTCCTGATTGTTTAGCCTATAGCCCTGCAATGCTAGAATTGTCTTTTCATGAACGTGTATAATTTCTTGTACAATCTTGTTTGATCTCTATTATGGTTTTTGGGCATTACTGTAATGATTGTTACACTAGTGTTCTGTTTTAGACAAAAAAGAAACTGTAATCAGAAGAAAGCTTATTCTTGTGTTGGTTTTTGGATCTGTGTGAAGATCTACAGTAATTTCTTTAGTTTACTTGGGAGGATGTCATATGGAAAACATCAACAGCTGTATTCATAATCAGGATAGGTATGTTAGCTGGCTTCTCTTGTCCAGTAGGGGCAGTTAATCTATCAGAGAAACTGGTTGTATCAGTTCAGCATGATTTGATTTGGCAAAAAACATACTGACTGCCTCTTACTGCCTTGTTGTTCTTTAGCTGCTTGCAGTTCAATTGTTCAATAATTTGCTGAAGAATATTTTCAGGCACTGAGTGGCGAGGAATCCCAGACACCTTCCTGCCTCCCTGGTTAATAATGTGATTCTGTTTGTAGTTCCTACTGCACCAGCTCTGTTTGCACTTTTCCCACACTGCTTTCATGCTCTTGCAACATCTCAGAGCACCATAACATTCTCTGTTGGCAAAGGTATAGAGTGCTCCTTTGCTTCATAAATGCTGTTTGCTTCCTGGGACCCACTACAACCCATTCCTGAAATTCCAGATGAGCACTGTCAGTGATAATCGAGCTCCTGGTTTCAAGCTCTGTGCTGTACAAGCCAGAGGCCAAATGTAGTAACCCAGGAATGCATGATTGCAAAGACTGTCACTTCCCAAGGAACCCTGCTTACTGCTAAATGACTGCCCTTTCCACATACCTGTGGGTGTCACTAACACGGTGACTCTTCCCTGTTAGCTTTGTCATATATGGGTGGCCAGCACCTCAAGCAGCTGAAAGTTTGGAAGCAATCATTTCCTATGTTTACAGAACTGGCATGCGCTTGCTGCTGTTTTCCAGGTTCCCCTGTGCTCCCTGGCTAGAAATAATTATTACTCTAATTTGTGCCCTCTGAAGAGCCATTTTGATACTTTATATGTTTTCCTTTATATGAGATGAGATGCTGTACCATGATCAGCTCTGCAATGAAAAACTAGCAGGACACCTAGGAAAGTGTATGGTCGCAGCAGTTTTTCAGGTTTTTAGTGTTTGTCATGGGGAGAGCTTAACTGTGTGATTTGCCTGTGACTAGCATTTTCTATTGTTGCAGTTTTTAAAGGACAGAGTCTCTTTGTGGTCTTTACTGGAAGTGCTTTTCAGTTTCTGGATCTAAAAATAATTTTCTAAATTGTATCATATATTCTAGTATTGGTATGCATGCCATATCAAGGTGGTATTTTATCCCAAAGAGCTGTTAACTGTCAGTGCTGATATCTGCTCAAAGGCCCATATGACACTTTCAGGCATTGAGACATCCACAACTCCACTGTTCCAGTGTCTCGTCATCCTCATAGTAAAGACTGCCTTCCTCACACCCAATCTAAATCTACTGTCTTTCAGTTTGAAATTTCTGCCCCTTGTCCTGTCACTGCAGGCTCTGATAAAAGGTTTCTCTGTCCATCCTTCTTATGATCCTCCTTTATATATTGATTAAGTCCTTAAAGATTTTCCATTCCTTCCAGTTACTGAACCCAATTTCCCCTTATTTTTACTAGCTGCAGCCAAATGTGTAGAAGAGGAGGAATCTTAATTACTGCACAAACCAGAGAGTACTAGTAACACTGAGCTAACCTAAATTCTGGGTTGCAAGGCTGCGCTTGATTTATGATGAGAAAGGATCATTGACAAAAACAGGCTGTGCTGTATCTTCATTGTTGTGAAGTGATTTCTCAGGGTAGCTCTGTTACATTCAGTTTTGGTTTCCTTCCTTAGGTAGTGTGGTTTGATGGTTTCACTTATATTAATCTGCTTGTTTTGAGATGTAAAACCTTGATCTTTCTCAACACACATGCAGAGATTGTATGTGTTTCTGCAAAAGCTGATGTGCCAGCCCGAGAGTGCAATGGAAGTTAATAGTTCTTAAGAGGACAACTGTAATGTTATTCCATTCTTACAATAAGATCAAAATAGCGAGCGTAATGTTAACTCCTTTGCTAGAAAGAAAGCAGCTGTGCAGGATGCCATGTGATTTAGCATGTGCTCATTATCCCTATTATGAAGCACAAGTGACACTGCAACTGCTGTCCCATCAATTCAACATTAGCTTCCCTGTTCTGCTTGTCCTGATCTGTCATTCTTGTTTCTGCTGCTGTGTGCATCTGTGCTGAGGGTGTTCAAGTCCTTTCTCTGTCCCACTTCACTCCCCTATTGAACCTGATCTGGAGAGGAAAGGATAGGTATAGAAACACCTTCGGGGTCACATTAGGAAAAAGTTTTTCACTGAAAACAGTGATCCACCATTGGAATGCGTTGCCCATGGAGGTGGGTGAATCGCCATCCCTGGAGGTGTTTAAGGGCAGACTGGATGAGGTGTTGAGGGTCATGATATAAATGTTATAGCTGTTAGTTTTACTAATAGGATTATAGGTTGGACTTGATGATCTTCAAGGTCTTTTCCAACCTTATCAACACTGTGATACTGTGTGATACTGCTGTTTAAAAGACTTTCTCTAGTGCTTGACCTTAGTTAAGCCCCTCACAATCTTCCTAGCAAGGTTGCTGTAAAGCACAGTCACCTCCAGATCGTCTGTTATATCTGCACCACACAGAATGTCAAGGTGAAGTCTGAAATGCACTTTTTACCATATAAATGACACCAAGATAAGAGTTTTCTGATGCATGTGGCATTAATGAAGATGCGCTTTGCCAGTTATACTCCTGGCAAATGAGAATCTGAAGAAAAAGACTTAAAATTAGCTACTAATTACCATCAGAAACTACTAGGTTTCTGCATGAGTATTTATAGCTCAGGGCTCTAGTGTTAGATTTTTTCTGCTGACTGCCATTCAAGAAAATTAACCTTGTATCACAGGAGAGGAGAGTTTGAGTAAAGTAACTGTTCAGCTGTTCCTTACCTATGAGAGCATTATGTTTAGCTGCACAAGACCTCAGTGACATTGTTTTGGAGGATGCTTTTTGTACTGTTGGGATTTGGAACATTATTTCTTTCTTGTAGGGAACAATTTACTGAGGATTATTATAGTGATCTGCTCAGTGTGCACAGCATAGTTCATGCAGAATGTCTGACTACATACACATGCAATATGTCACCCTGCCTTAACCTAAATGAAAACTTTTCAGTTTTATGATTGAGCAATGGCGGATCTGTAAGTTCCTCTTTAAAAAAAAACCCAAACCAAACAACAAACAAAATCCCAACAACTCAGTTTTATTTTTTATTTTGTTTTGATAATAATTATATGTTGATTTTTTCTGTTTTTCATGTTGTGTAGCAGACAAGCATTATTTTATAAATATGACTTCAAAAAAAATGATCATATGTTCTCCCGTGCGAGTGTTTGTTTTCTTAAAATAAACAACCAGATATTGTGCAATTACTAGAAAATACTGGTTTCTGTGTTGTATTTTCTGCTTTTAGTGTGGAACTAATGCATTCATTAAGAATGTATTTGGGAACCATTCACAGCCTTCGTTACTCGGGTAAGGCAGTGTGGTCTAATGGGAAAGACAATGGTCTCGCACACACAATGTGCTGGTGGCTCTGGATGTATTCCTGCCCTTGCCACAGTTTTCCACTGGAATGGAATGGTCATGGTAGTATAATTGACCTGCTTTTATGGAATTGGGTGTTAGTATTTCTACAAACGATTTGCTGCTTTTCCTCTTCTAATAATGATGTTGTTGGGGCCATGGGCTGGTGACCGAAGGCAGGAGCAGGGCAAGAGGTGCAGCCCCAAGCCAGTAACCAGCCAGTGTCTGGAGCAGTGACAGGCTCCAAGATACTGAGTCTTCTTGCCCATCCCAGAGGCCATTTCAGCAGAGGCATTTGAGGCAGTGCAAAGCTGCAGAGTTCAGAATAACCGGAGTGGTACAGTTTATATATAAAATACAGAAAAAAACCCCCGATTTCTATAGAAAAAGCTTGGGAAATGAACACAACTTGTCTCTTTGTACATCTTAATAATAAAACTCCAGAAGGTTATGTGGATATATATAGTACTTAACTGCATACTGAATTATATTCACTTGATGTTTTATTTCTAAATGAGATAAATTCATTTTGGAAGCAGGTAAGAGTTTTTTGAAAGTGCTCTGAAGGATTGAAATGCATCACTAAGGACAGAAGTACAAATGCAGTCTTCATTAATATTAATTTTGAAATAAAATAACTCAAAGTTCTTTCAAGTGCTTTAATATTGGACTTCAGGGGGTGAAGAGAAGAATATTTTGTTCCCATCATTTTGTTTTCACTTTATCTCGTTTGTACTCTTGTCTTTATTCAATAGTGACATTGTACATCTCTCTTTTCCTGGTAAAGAGAGGCATATCCATCTCTCCGGCTTCCTTTGGGTGAAAGGGGCAGTGAAGCTGGTTTTCTGTACTACAAACCTGTCCATTCCCAAAGGTGATAGATTGCTCTTGTGATCTCTCTGCAATTTGAAAAAGTTGCTGAGTCAGTGTCATCCTTGCCAAGCACAAAATCAACAGGTTAATATTCAGGGATTATAGCTTCATGCCCTCTCACCATATACCTCACAAATATTCTTACTTATGCTCCCACACATGACAAAGTCGGTGTAACAGTATTCACTACTCTCCTGGCAGCAGGCAGATTATTTTAAGGTGTTTTTTGAGGTGTTTCCAGCAGAGCTGTGAAGGATACAAAAACATGAATTCTTTGTTAAAAAGTCTCATGAGAAGAATGTGAAGACACAGCTTGAAATAATAATCTGAATTTTAATCTTTTAGGGGTATGACCATTTGGGGTAGGTGGGGGCTTTTCTGCTCACTGGTTCCATAGCAGCCTTTTGGATGGACTGATATGAACCAACACTACCTGGTCCATTTGCCCGATCACTGCTCTTGTTGTTTTCTGTCCCTCTGTTACTCTGGAACAGTTCTGTTCAGGAGTGTTTCCAGCAGAAGCTTGTTCCACCTGAAAATCTGTCACCAGTTCACCTTTTCAGAGGTAAATGACAACAAGAATGACACACTGAAATGGGCAAAGTGCCCCCCAAGCTTAGAGGTTACAAGATACATGATGTCACCTTCCATTCAGAGATGTCATAGACATGATTTCTGCTTATAGAGAATGCTTAGCATGGATTATTCTGAGAAAATTTGAGTTAAATTTACAAAATAGACCAAGCGGGGACTGCTAGGGACTTGTGCTTAAATAGACGTGGCTCCAAATTGCTGTCAATACCAACAGCTGTCCTCTCAACTACTGCTGCCCAGGATTAACAGTGCCTTCCTCAAGTCCAGTGTGGAAGTGGATTAGGCTAAACAGCCAAAAGGCACTCCTAGTGCAGAATAGGAGTATCCACACACTGAGTTAATGCCAAGTAGTTAATGCATTCTGCATTCACACCCTCACTTATTTTGCAACAGCTTCCCTGTGTAGGCAAGCCCTACGTGTTCTTGTCATTTGATGGTTAGTATTGCATCAGTGACATTCCAGATTCTGACCACAATGTTAGTAATGGAAAGTGGTTTGTCTTCTAATGAAATGGTAGGATTTTTTTTTTTCTGGTTGCATCTTTCTTTTGCAACTTTTTCTTTCATGTGCCTGGAATGAATTTCTTCATTTTTTAAATGTGTGTGATATTCTTCTCATCTCTGATACATTGAATGATGCTCTCTAAGCATGGAAATTGCCTTTGTACATTATACTGTATGAAGCAGTGATTGCTCCGTCTTTTTTCTTCTGAAAAGCGGGAGAAAGCCCAAGTAATAAAAATGCTCTTTACATATATTTGCAATTTAGTAGCTTGTGTCTGATATATATTTTCCTCATATTTCATCTCGCTTTGCTTGTACTGTGGCATCACTAACACTTTTGCTCCATTGTCACTGCCTGGCACACTTTCATGTAGACCTAAAGTTTCCTGGTTATTTCTGTTTATCGGTTCTGTTTATTTTCAGCAATTCTTTGGTGCTTAACTTGCTTTTTAATTTTATGTGCCATCGTGGGTGATGGTAGTTAAAATGGAAGAGTATGACCACCTTAGATTTTCAGAAACAGTGGCTCCTCTGAACCTACTGATGAGCCTTCATGACATCTTTTTAGGTAATTTTCATCTCCACCAGGAGTTTCTGCAGATCAAGTCCACGCTGCAGCTGATGAGGAAACTGTAGTTTGAAATGTCATCCATGAGCCTTGAAGTGTGGAGTTCTCATGTTTCTTTGCAGTAACATAGGGACCAAGAAAGCTGCCTCTGTGTTTGCCTACCAGACTGTTTGTGTGGTTTATAATCAAAGATATCCTTTATGTTCACATTTCTAGAGACACAGATCCTACTGCACAACCATCTGAATTTCACAGAATTGAAAGACAAAGTTGATACATTACTTCTTACTTGAGATAGCGTGTGATTTGAAGGTTTAGCAGGGCATGCCTGGAGTTTGTTTTGTTGCTTTGGGTTTTTCCCTTTAGGTTTTGTAGTCTAATTTTATTTATTAATATATTAAACAGCAAATTGTATCTAGCTGCAAGTGTCTTTCCATCTCCTTCACTTGCATTTCTGTAATGAGTGTCCCATAACATTTCCATCTAATCACAGTTTCTCTTCATTTTAAGGTCATTCTGGAAAACTAGCATCAAGCAGCTCTACCCAGAAGTGAAAGAATAAAATAGGAACAGTACTATTTCCATTTAGAATACTGTATTTTAAAAGATCTGTATCTTAATGGAACTAAATACTGTAAAATATGCAAGTACTTTGATGGCATTAAAGGAAGTTTTAGAGGATTGTTGCTTAGTGCAAGACAGTATCCTTTCCTTCCCTACGATTATGTAAAGGAACTAACAATTTGCTAATTTGTTAATTTAATTTATTTTTCACACTCCAAGAAAATAAGAGTGTCTTATATTTACAGGAATGTAATTTTATTTTGGATTGACCCAGTGCATGTCTATGTACTTTTTACATAAGTGTCTGTAAAACAGGGCACAAACAAAGCACTTGGCAGTAAATTATAAGCAAGTTGCTTGGCCTGGGCAGGAGCGAGTGAATTTGCAATTGCAATCTGGAGCAACATGTTAGAGGCCACCTTCCTTAGATCAACTTTGTATTGCAACACCATCAAGTAATCAAATTGTAATGTACTTCAATGCAAATGCTAGTTTGGCTTGGTTGGCAGATTAAACTATTGCATGCCTCTGGCAAAAGCAGAAAGCCTTTGAACTGTTTGACTGCAGCTGTAGCTTGCACACCTTATTTTCCCTCTTAAAAATCAAATTAAAGTGTAACCTGCAGCCTCTGTGGTAATTTTCAACAAAAATTAAACTGCTGCTACCCTTTCTAGCAAAGATAACTGTCTCTAATCAAGCTGAAGGGTCCAGGCTGAAATTCCCATCTCCACGTTTAGACAAATTCATTGGAGGAAAACTCTAGGGCTCATTAAGTACAAAGATATTACCTCTGACTCAGGAAGTCCTTGGCCACAAATTGCTAGAGACTGGGAAGGTTTCACAGGATGGTATTCTCTGCTTCCACCCTTCTTGCACTCCTACATCATTACTACAGATCCATCCCACGGGAAGGACACTGGATGTTGGCCTGGTCTGCTTCTCTGGATCTGAAGGCTAACTGAAATTCAGAGCAGAAATAGACATGCTGACCCACTTTTAAGCATTGCTCTTGGTGGTCTCAGCAGTGTCATGTCCTTCTTTTGGACTCGTCCCTGTCCCCTCCGCACCCCAGATACCTTGTGACTCTTAGAGCACGACTCGGATGTGATGATGTCTTTCACCTCCCCCACCTTTCATTATTTTCTGTGCCCTGCTGGCAGGAGCACTTGGCGTTTGACTTGCCCTCATAACATTCATGTTTTTCTTGGAGCTCTCAGAGACAGGATTTTTCCCAGCCTGGATGAGTTGCTGTTATTTCTATGGAGTCAGCAGTACAATAGACCCTCTTGGGAGCCAAGACCTTGTCTGTTTGGTGGCTCAGGCTTAAAAAGACTCAATCCTGCATGCCTAACACTTCTCTTTGGTTTCCAGGATTAGTGTCTGACTGGTGGCAGGTAAGAAGGCAAAAGAGCCCAGCACAGAAGGCAAGAAATCAATGAAGTTTACATTGCAACATGTAATTATTGAGGGCCAGGTTAGAGAAATGGGAACTGGGGAGAGGGGGCATTGCTGGCGCTGGAAGTGAGCAGACAGCACTCTCATGGTCATGGAAGTAAGAATGACAATGGAGAGGATTTTTAACATGGTTACTACATATCTTTAGTATAATTCAGAGTCTAGCAGTTAATGTCTCCGCACTATGGTTTTCCTATTTTTAAAAGATGGCTTAAAAGTTCTCAGTTTCTCTCAGCAGAGTAAGTAAAAACTGAGAGAAGTTATATTAGTCACAATATTATCAAGAGATGAAAGTCGTAGAGATATAAAGTACTACCAGCTTTTAATTAAAATGAATATGTGAAAAAACAGTTGGCAGTTGCAAGATTCATTATGATGTGCTACCAAAAATAGATACCTTTATGAGAATGCAGTTTTATTACAACAGTGGGTACTAATCAGCTGTAAACATCGTTGCTGAGATAGCCAGATAGAAAATGTGTTACTAATACTCATAACACATTTCAATTGGCTGGAATGGAAAACTAGAAACTGTTAAGGCGCTTCAAATGTGATCTCTCAGACTACCAAAATAGATGTGTGCACTTCTGTTACTTATGGCAACATCTGAATTTCAGGAACAATAACTTACTGTTTTCTGTGTCTGTTTTTAATTTGCAAGGAAAACTCAATTTTACAAAAACATAACCTGACTTAACTGAAATATGTATGACTCAGTGTTTTTATTTCCTTTCTATAGAATAATTGACTTCCAATTTATATCCTCCAAACTTCTATACATTTCATTTGGTAAAAAAATCCATTTTGACCTTGATGAAAACACCTTCCAGTGTGAGTTTACAGGTATAGATCTACAGTTCAGAGCATCTTACTGATCAGTTTGGGATGTATGTGTGTATTTTGTGTAATATCTGCAAAATTGACTGTCAGTGAAAAAAATTATTTTTCTTTCTCCTCCTGCAATGTAGAACATCAAGCAATAACAAATCTGTGGGTGGTTTATCTGATTTATGCTAATTTGCTATTGACATGCTTGAGGTATCACTTGCATCATCCCAGTCTTGCATATTTATCATTAAAAATATTAGCTGCTTATGAAAAGGAAATATTTTAAATAATGATTCATTTGTGCTGTGATCACCTCTTGAAACCAGGGCCCTGCTCTGGTAGACTGTGTACCAAATCATTGCAAATGAAGTGCAACCTGAAGGGTTTAAGATAAGCTTGCATCAAGAGGACAATTTGAATCCAGGAAGATTAATATACCCCACCTACAAGGAGCAGGTCTCAACTCATGGAATTTCAACCATTAAACATCAGGCATCTAAATCACCTCCAAAGCCAGTATGGGAAAGAAGTTACCCCAGCTTGTGATTTAGCTCACATAATTTAGCGACTTGAAGCCTTCAGGGGAGGTTCAGGCCCCAGTATCCAAGCTTGAGCTCCTATTTTCATACTTGGATGCTTCACCATAGTCTCCTAAATTCTTGTGCCAGTACCTAAGTAAGTATACACAGAAGTGATGAGGGAAGTGGTGGCTTCTTAGCAAAGTCAGAAGTTGAATACTCTTCCAGAAAAAGCCACTTATATACCTAAATTACAGTGCTGATCTTTAGAAATAAAGCCACAGGCACAAGCCCCACATTTTAAAACTCCACTCAGCTTCCTTGGCATTTAGGAGATGGAGAAAAAGGCATGGAAGTCTAGGCATGGAGAAAAAAATGATCCAAACGCCTATCCTAGATCTTGCTAATACTGATGCTTTCTAGCATCATTGACTGACATGGTGCCCTCATACACTGGAACTACATGCCAAGTTCATGGACTGAAAGTATGACATAGAAAAATGTGTTTCCAGATGTTTTCTGCAGGAAAGATTAGAGCTGCAGTATCTCAAGATATGTGGATTTAAGGAAGTTCTTCATCTCTTGTTCTTAGTTGGCATTATTCATAGAAAAAAAAAATCAGTACGATATTAAACTAAGGCATCCCTTGCCAAAGCTGGCACCTACCAATAATGGCCATATTGCTTAGCCTTACTGTCTCAGTGGGATTTCAACCATTGTGTTGTATTTCAAAAGCTTCACAAAAACCTCCCACTTTTTCTATCCAAAAGCTTTATTTTCTTCAAATACTATGTGCTTATTATAGAAACCCCCTTATATATGGTAAATCTAAGATTAATACATGACAGAGGTTTTTTTTTCTGAAAACTAGTGACTGTTGCAGTTCTATTTCTGGTGCCCATACCATTGCAGTTTTGGTATTTGCATTTAAATTGTGCCCCCTTTTTCCTTCTGAATTGCAAATGCTTGTCTTTGTTAGGAGGTCAGAAGGTATGTTAATATTCTTGGAGGTTAAAACCTTGGAATTACTAACTTTGGACATTTGACCTCCCTTTCCTCTAGAATGCACACCCTGTAGATTGAATGAAGCTTTAGTAACAGACAGAAATATCCTTGATGCTTGCCTGAGTATTCCCTTGGTGTTTACATGAGTAGAATCATAGAATTGTAGAATGGTTTGGTTTGGAAGGGACCCTTTTAAAAGATCATGTAGTTCCACCCCCAATATCTGGGATCAGAGTACCTGGGTCAGAAACATTCTTGAATGCCTGCAATATTAGAATGGAAAGAAGGGTAAGTTCTGTTAAGAAGGAAGGAAAAATGGAAATAGGCCAAGCATACTGAGTTGCTGTGGTGGAGTGATGGCTACAACACTAATCCCAAGAGTAGCTCAACCAGAGGTGTGCTGGCTCACATGGCAGTGTGCTCAGCCTAGACTGGGTGTGAGAGATTTTGGTTGCTCCAAATGTGATATCTGCTGTTATCATCTGGAAGGTGATGGTATTATACAGGCATGCAGGACTGACCCATAAGTTAGGAAACGCTGGTCCTTAATAGATGTGGAACACTGAATACCAGGGATGTGAAGATGCAAAGATCGGCTGATAGTGTGGAATAGCAGCACAGGGAACCCAGGCCAAGACACTGTAGAAGGCAAATCCTGACGTAACTCTAAAACCTCTGTGTTCACTTGTGTTTCTCACTCCTCCCTTGGCAGTCAAAGCCAACACAGGCCACTGAAGGATGTCATCCTCTCTGAACCCTGTGTTGCTACATTACAAACAAGCTCGTACAGCTAGAGAGAAAAATGTTCTCTTAGCTTGGGACACCTTGAGGACTGCACCCCAGGGCACTGCTGCAAAAACATTGCAGAACTGCCCCAAAGGAATGGAAGGCTATGGCAGGTGTTAAGTTTGCTGTTATTACCAGATGAGATTCAAAGATAAACTAATGCATTCAACTAAAAGCCTAGATTTACAATCACAGAGCAAAGTTAGAAAATTATAAAACAACATATATAGATTTCATTATGGTTATAGTTACCTATATCTATATAGACATATAGACCTATATAGGGATACATCTATATCTATATATCTATATGTATATCATAGTATCGTATTATTGATAAGGTTGGAAAAGACCTTGAAGATCATCTAGTCCAACCTGTCTATATAGAGATAAAGATCGATATTGATATAGATACATAGATACAGATCTCCTCCGAAGCTGCTCTTATGTCTCAGCTTTTGACTCTGGCAAATTAGTTTCTGTGTGGAATGCTGGACTGGTGTGCTGCTGGGTAGGAAAATTTGCTTGAAGGTGGAGGTTTGCATCTCCTCTAGCTCTAGGTGGATTTATTCTTGTTTGTGTGCTCTTCATTCCCTGGCATTGAGCAATCTTTTCTGGGACATGTCGGTATTTCATTCTGCCCCTCTCCCTTAAGGTTATTTCAATAACATTTCTGTTGCCCATAACACTTTTTGGCTTCGTTTTTTTTTGCTAATTATAGTCTTGTTAAGATACATATTTACAAATGATGAGTTATGATAAATAGTACAAATTCCTTTTTCGAGTATAAACAGTATATACAGGTTATATAGCAAACCCATTTATGATATCCAAATGCAAATTGATATTGAGGGTAGATCTGCCAGGTCTGCTCCACTTCATCCTTTGTTAGATGTTGGGGACTCATCTGCATGTTACTGAGTCTTGGTGAACTCGAACCATGAATACCAAAGGCTTTGCACATCTTCAGGACAGCTTGCCCTCCTTCCCAGTCCTCCTTTTTAGCATTGGCTGTAAATAACCACACACACACACAACTGGTTACCATCTAAAAATCTACATTTTTTAAAACACATTATAGTACAGTATTTTTTGCAGTGTCTTGTTCATGGAGTGGTGCAGAAATATGTTGTGGCATCTTAGATATCACTGTGAGATAGAGGTTGGCAAGTATTGGATTTTATTTCACAGAATCACAGAATACTCTGTGTCGGAACGGACCCACAAGGATCATCTAGTCCAACTCCCAAGCGAACGCTCACACAGGGATCAAATTGACTTAAATATTGGCTATCTATATTAAATAGTAATTTTTTTTTTTCATTTCCCATTCTAGTTCGTCATATATCAGATAATGGTAATGAGACCATTGAAGAAATTGATGAAGATATAGCTGTGACTCGTAGTCAAATGAACTTTATTTGTCCTATTACACAGGTACGCTATGGCTGCTAAAATAATCCATTGGCAAGTAGTTATTTCATATTCTTCATTGGTTGGTTTATGAAAAATCTGCAGTACCTGCTAAAAAACAAGCAGTGTAAATTATAAGCATTATCAAAAAAGAGTAACATTGCTTGGGAAAAAAAAACCCATGTAAGTAGGAATGCAGTTTACCGTGCAGGAACCTGATACATACCATAATGCGACTGGAATGCCATGTATGAATGGCAAACACACTTCCTGCTGTTTTACATAAAATCTCCTAAGAAGCATTTTGATGGGCATTATCAGTTCCTTTAAATCAAACCTTATTGATTACAGATGGAAATGAGGAGGCCAGTGCGAAACAAAGTCTGTGGACATATTTATGAAGAAGAGGCCATTCTAGAAATTATCCAGTCTCGAAAGCAGAAAAAGAAAAAAGTCCGGTAAGCTAAAAAGAATGTGTGGAAAAGCTATTTGCTTTGCTGTATAAGTGGAATTTTACTCCACTTGTTCTAGGAAATGTATTTGGATTGGCAAGGCTGCAGGAAGTAATTTCTGAGTGTCTGCCCAAGTCACAGTCTCCTCGTTAGTACTGTACACGTGAAGGAGCTTTCCTTTTTAATGAAAGCAATGTGTAAGAAAATATTGAGGAATTGCATGGGGAAGTTACATCTACTTGTGGCATCTACACAACAGAAGTAAAGAGATTTCATATAGCCATGAAGAAAAAAAGGAAACTTTGGTCTCCAAAAATTTAGTTGCTGATTTTTTCCCTGCTGCTTATTTACCAAGTCCTGAAAATAATGAAAACAAACAAACAAACAAACAATTATCTTGCGTGGGTACCCTCTTTTGCAGTTATATTCCAGTACAACTGAGAAATTCTACAGCACCTAAGTGAGTGTTAAAGTGAGGCATAGTAAACCATAACATTTTAGGCAGTACAGAATTTAAGAATGATCAGACAGTGCAGTGTAGATTGTGCAGTTCTTACTATGATGTATCAAATATCATCAAATACCATCAAATATCCTGAAAGCAGCCTTCCACTTTCCACACAGGACATATTTTTTTGAATGAAAAGACATAACAGTTGAATTTTTAAACCTCAAATTCTCCCCAGTAAGTTTAAAATCGGGATGATTTTGATTTAAGAAAAAAAAGTAAGAAAAAAGGGGATCAAACACTTTTCAGGAGAAATTTAGGGGATATATTTCATCATTGATTTCACATCTGGTTTTACACCATTTATGCTAAAGCCTTTAGGCTTTAGGGTTGATGACGCATGGAAACTTACCAGTTCTAATACAGTGATCCTCAGCATAGTCGTGGTCCATAATGTGTGGGATCCGAATAGTCACTGTTGATTTTCCAGCAAGCTGTGGGACCTGGTGCGTCCGCAGAACCCACAGAACCTACCACAAAACCAGTCTGCTCATAAGTATGTAAATTGGTCCCAGCTGGGAGGCGCCGCAGTGCGGCTGGGATGCGTTTAGTGTAAATGTGTGTTTTTGCACGGCTGGAATTGTCCTCTGCTGGGCTACAAGACGGGGTGACGGGGCTGCCATTGTGTGTGTCTGGACGTGAGAGCGGGAGGCACCTTCTCCCGTCCCGCAGGGGTTGGCAGGTTGGTGCCCGGCCGTGCCGAGCCGTGGTGGGGGAGGGGCAGGCACCCGCGCCACGGTGGGACGGAGCTGGAGAAGCTGCTGGAGCGGTTACGGGCAGAGGGAACGGGGGCCCTCGGGGTGTCTGCATGGTTGGCATTGTTCTCTGCCAGGCTGCAGGAGAACTGTGTGTGTCTGTGTGGGAGCAGGAGGCACCTTCCCCCCCAACCCCTGCAGTGCCCTTTGTGTGCCCACAGTCAGGCAGGTCCCATGGCCAGGGCCTGGCGGATCCCAGGGGCCGTGCCCACCGCTCACCCGCTGCTCATCCGGCACGGTTTGCTCCTTGCCGGAGCACAACCAGACACCTGAGACAAGCCCCGCTCTCAGGACTGTCCTCCAGACCTTATTAGGGGAGGGGGCGTAGCTACGGGTGTGGCGTACTTGAATACTTAGTGGGTTGGCTATCTTCATGGATTCCAAGACTTGAGTGAAGAGGGCCAGACCCAACAGCCCATGAGTAACGGGGGATCACTGTACATGTGCAGTTTTCAGATGCTCAGAAAGGTCTCATAGGGACCAGAAACCTGATTTCCCCAAAGATATTGTCACAGGTAGCTTATTTCTCCCATCCTGTGCTCTGGCATTTCTGTTACACTGTACATGTCCTCCATGGAGGTTACAAAGGTGGAGTGGGAGTTTTTATTCCATGCTCCTTCCCTGCTACATGGAAGCAGTGCTGTAAAATCAAGCAGTAGTTGAAATGTCCAGCCACTACAGTATTGTCAAGACAGCTTAAAGTACCTGTGTTACGAGGTCCAGGGAAAAAAAGTGGAATGGGTGCAATATCCTGGGAATAAGAAGAAAACCAGTAACACAGATGGACAGAAACTTGGCTGGAAAAATGAGCAGCAGTTGGGAAATAGCTCACAAGTTAGAGAGAAGAAAGTGAGTGTTCTGGAGGATAGGATGAGGCTGGGAAGCATGTGCTTAACTACGACAAAAATACTACCTTCTGCAATACAGAACTGAATTGAGAATATTCATATCTAAATCCTTCACTGTGTTTTTAAATCCATCAGGAGAATATCATGGTAGGAAAGACTGTTGTGGTGGATCAAAAGTTTCAGCACTGATGAAAAACAATTGGGGCCATATGATTGAATTTTATTTGACCTTTTAAGAAATGAAAGACTAGAGACATTTTGGAATTAAAAAACTCATAAAAGCTGTACAACACCTACCTTATACCCAAACTGAAGTTTTTTGTGCAGTCTGAACACTGGCAGTTTTTAATATTAAGCTTTTAGATTGCAGCCTTACCATTTTTACAGCAATTATTGCAGTGTGCTAGAAAATCACACACAGAGCAATGCTACAGCTTCACTGTTACTAAATAAAGGAATACTTAGTTTTCTCTGCCCAGTCTCACCGACCTGCTGTAATTTTAAACTTTCTCCTGAAAATGCAGTCACTTTTGAAAAACCATCATCTGCTGTGGTGGGAAGACAGGCCAGCTGATGCAACAACTTCCTCTCTCGTGGTGTTGCTACTTGGCTGTGCTCCTGTCAGTGATACTCATGTGGAAGCAGGTGTCCTGACAGAGCAAAGCATGGTTACAGGGATCCTCTCTACCCTGACTCTGAAATCAAAGCTGTTGCTCACTCTGGAGACACTGTGGCTGTTTCCTCACACGTACTTTCCAGCTTGAATCCATGGGATCCCTTCAGTGCCCTTGGCAGGGCACTAGCTGTATGTCATCCCTTCGGCTGACGTACACACAGCCACCGTTTTTGTGCTGGTAGACTTGTCATACACTCCTTTAGGCAACTTTTACGTCTCTCAGTTTGCTTAGTATTTTCCACTGCCTGGAAGGATAGGCTAATACTTTATGCTTACAGGAAATGTGGGAAGCTCTCTGAGCACTTGTTATTCATTAATCTGGCAAGCTATTGCTGTATTAAGGTGATAAATGGGAAAACTGAGGCACAGAGCAATTAAATGAGTGACCTATGACAAACACAGTAAGCTGTGGACAAATCTGGAGTAAAAGTTATGAGTACTAAGTGTAAACAAGTTCAGCACCTCTGACAAAAACTATTTCTAAGAGAAATTGCCAAAGGAAAACTACCTTTTGTTCCTGAATATCTTTTGCCCTGCTGTCTTTAGCTGGCTGTTTCAAGTAGTTGTAAGACATTTTGCATTTGTTTATCATCTGGAGGCTCTCAATTTGACCCAATTTCTGCTTTCTGAGCTTCCACATTTCATAAAAGGTCAGGTTGATTTTTATACCAACTAGATAGCCCACTGATTCACCAGTCTTTGCAAGTCAATTTCTCCTTATCTGTTTCCCTAGAAAATAATTTCCCTATTTATATGTCAGTGAAGATTATACTTCTCCGCTGCAGATTAGTAGGGCAACAGGTAGTTATCTAGAGTTTGCCTTCCTTCTTTCCTTCCTTCCTTCCTTCCTTCCTTCCTTCCTTCCTGCCTGCCTGCCTGCCTGCCTTCCCGCCTTCCCACCTTCCCTCCTGCCTGCCCGCCTGCCTGCCTTCCTGCCTGCCTCCCTTCCTTCCTCCCTCCCTCCCTCCCTCCCTTCCTCTGATGATGATTCTCACTACTTTAGACATTTTTTCCCACAGAGTTGGTGAAGAGGGGTAGAGATAACAAGGAACTGACAGAGTGAATTCCAGATAAGTAAAAGAACTAGCAGATGTTATGCAAAAGCCTATCTCTGACAAATCCAGTTCTTCTGATTTAATGGAGTCACTGTTTTCTTTTTAACAGATGCCCTAAAATGGGCTGTAGCCATGTTGATGTAAAAGGATCAGATCTTGTGCCAGATGAAGCACTCAAAAGAGTGATTGACAGTCAGAATAAACAAAGCTGGTCAACGCTGGACAAGTGAGCTGGATACACTACTGCCACAAAGAAAATTTGTTATTAGAGCTCTTTTGAGATAAGTTGCTGATTGTTCCTAAGTTGTGTAACTGATTGTTATTTTTAAGCGTTAAGTATTTCATCTGTAGGCAAATAATTGTTAAGTGTTTCATTTATAAGCAAAGTTGAAGGTCTCAGCTATAACTGAAAGCATTTTTTGAACTGATGAATTTAAGGATTTCTTTATTAACTTGTTTGGGGTATTTTGACCTTCCCGAATTTATAAAAGCTTGCATTTCATAAATAAAATATGTTTTGAAGCATTTAACCATCCTTGTGAGTATGATAGTTTTTT
The DNA here is from genome assembly GCA_013390025.1 of Pitta sordida. NCBI lineage: Eukaryota > Metazoa > Chordata > Aves > Passeriformes > Pittidae > Pitta > Pitta sordida. The sequence goes on from WEKX01025178.1 coordinate 183,987, forward strand.
CGGCATGTTAGAGATGCAGATTCTGCCAGCATGTAATACATAATGACTGCTTTGCTGTATGTTGCAGATAGCCCTGTTAGTGTCCCTGTAACTACAGGGAACACTTGGAATAGGGCACTGACCAAGGATATACCCTGCTTGGAAGAACACACATGTTTTAATAGAAACCTTAATAAAGCCGAATGTTCAGAAAGTGTTGCATATCTATACCTTGTGTGTGGGTCTTGGCCTTGTTCTTATAATTTTTGAACTCTGTGCCCTAACTTAGGCTTTTGTTTTGAGATTCAGATGTATTTATTTTAGGCTTTTTGTATTTGGAAGTCCCAGAAGGTTTTGCCTTAATACTGTAGGTTAGAAGACTACAATTATTTATAAAGGTATTCCAATAACTAAATTGTAGATAATACAAATAATATATCGTAGCCATATGCCTTGCATTGAAAACCAGTTAATCTCATTTTATATAAGCTTCAGATATCCAAGCTTTTGGGCACAGACCCAGAAAAGAACTTAAACTTTGTGGCACTCTTTATTACCCAAATTGATCTGAACACATCTAACAGATAAGGCATATATGAGTTAGAAATAGCTGTAGGTAAAGAGCTGCCTTGGCAGTCAGATGGCAATTATCTCTTGGCATATGTGAAGCAGAAAATAGAGGTTGATTTGTGTTTTGAGATCCGTAGTGGGCTAGATGGTATTTTCCTATGTAATTTTTCTGAATTTACAATCTGATATTTAATGTAAAATGTAGTTGAGGTGCAAAATAGGCTAAGCTTTTCACTCTGGGTTACTGTTTGCTAACAGCTCTCCTTTCATAGACCATTATTAACCCAATTGCACTTAAGAGTAGAAACCACTTCAAACTGAAAATTGTTATTTTGTAATTGAAGGATATTAATCTGCAAGCTGATTTCATAGCTGAAAAAGAGAACTGAACCATTATTATTTGCACTGAGCTTTTGAGTTCAGAACACTTCATGGGAATTGGCTGGGTCATTTTCATGATGTGGTCTAACCTCAAAGGTCCATCTTTTCACACCTTGGCAGTGAATGTGGCTGACTCTGCCTGTGGAAGCCCAGCTGAAACAGCTCAAAGAGAACAGGGAGTGGTTGAGCAGTATGTACTTGTTTGTATTTTTATGTGTAAGATCAGGTCCCTCTTAAGACATCTCAGGTCTCGAACCTGTAGTTTTTAAGATGGGTCACCAATTTTCAGTTAAATACCACAAGGGAGGATGTTAACTATAGCATTTGTCAAAAGAAAAAGGTGGGGGGGGGCGAATGTCTTTTTTGTTTCATCTTTAAGTTTGTGGTTAAATTTATTATTGCACCATTTATAAGCAGAACACTCAGAAACAGAAACTTGCATTGGTTAAACAAGCTCTGCAGTTTCTGACAGGTGGATTAACATTGTGCTTCATGGATCTAGTTCAATCCCTAGTGATAACCAGCCTCCCAGTTTTTCAGATGCAAAATGTACATTTTACATGCCACAGGTGTTGCACCTCAGATGTAGTTTGTGTAGGTGTCTGGATGCTTCAGTGTGCCTTCCAATAACATAATATTATAAATGGTGAATTATACCCAGATTCATTCATGGTGACAAACTGGTGGCAGCAGGTTTGGTTTGCCACCTGTGGCATTTGTACCGGTATAGCCTCAGATAGCTGCAGTTCGTTCTTGATATGGTTCATTGCCCTCATGTTCCAGTGAGTAATGCTATAAGGGAGATTGCTCACTTGGTTACACCTTGTTGTCCTACGTGAAAGAGAGAGGCTTGACCCATTGCAGTGCTGCACTCAACCTGTGTTAGCTAATCCACAGGTAATAACATGAACTGCCTGCTTAACATGATGCAGCCGGGAGAAAAAAACAAACAAATCCGAAGCAACACTTTAGATGAAGAAAAAAAATAGTCAAGCAGTCGCTTAATGCCATTGTAAGAGGAAAGGTATTTTTGAGTGTTCATATTACTGCCTCAAAATACATCATCTTCCTTCCCTCCTTTGCTAGCTTGAGCCAGGCACCATCAGTGAATCAGAGAGCCTGAACAGCAAATGCAGGTGCAGCCTAAGTTCTGAAATCCTTCTCAGTTTCAGCTGAAAGAAATGGACTGATCTTTGGCAGCACTCACCTGCTTAGCTTCAGTAACAATCACATGTGAGGTGAAGAGGCATATCTATTTAAAGAGAGGTAGGTTTCTTTCTTTTATCAGCAGAGACACCTCTTTTCAAACAAGAAAACTCCTGTAGTTATGTCAGGATTGCTGATAAGAGTCCTTGAGTCCTATCAGAATCCATGCACTTCATGGATTCCAGTGCTAGAGAAAACTGCATGTATTTACTGAAATCAGTTAAGTTCTCACCAGACTGTTTGGCATTTCTGAATTCAAAATATAACATTATATCCAAGGAATCCTAGTATGATGAGTCAGGTTTTTTTTTTCTCTGAACCTGGAATTTGACCCATCCTGTTGATTTTTCATGGCTGGTTCTCTCTTGGTGGTTCTTACAAGTAATTTTCCTCCTTAAAAGGAAAGATTCCAGGGTTGGCCATCAGCATCCATTGCAACTGGCACTTTACTAGGTGGAAGGACAGACTAACCTTGGCAACTGGGGAAGGCTTCTGTGCCTGTCGGCTGCCACACCTCACTTAGTGGAAGTTGCAAACCACTACTGATTCACTGGGGTGGCTGCAGTTATGGGCAGCATTTTGTTCTTTCATTTGCAAAGTCTGGGGTTTGTTATGCAGTTGTAACCTCTGTGTTCCCATGTGTCCCATGTCCCCCATAAACTCTACTTGGGATAGAAGTAGCTTGAAAGAGTTAAAGAGTAAAAACATGGTGCCTGTGATGAATAAGCTGTGTGATCTGTATGATTCACATAAGGGGAAACTCAACAGCAGTTAAAGCTTCAAATCTTAATCTGCTTTGGCTATAATATATCATATGTAAACAGGCATATGTTAACAGTTCACAAGGTAATTTGTGTCTCATTGTCTGACGTCAGAAATTTTGCAATGATATTAAAGCAACAAATTCAGAGGCCAGGTGGGGTTTTTTCCCTTTTTCTGTAAGGTGTGCTTTACAAATGCAGCAAACCTCAGTGTAGCTGAGAAGGGTCTGTCACTGAAAAACTCGTGAGAATCTGTTACTACCACATTGTATTTTGAGTGAATAAAGAAATATCTAAGTAAATGTTGAAATAAAGAAGTCACAAGAGATCCACACAAAACAGCTTTCAGTGGTACCCTGAGGCACAAGCCATTAACACAGCTCGCTCTCTCACTTGAACAGATTCTTCTCATGAATTCTCCATTTTACAACTAGAGACTGAAATTTTCAAATCAGTGGAGCCATGACGTATAAAGATAAAAACTAATCAGGCAGGCATCTCATGGAAGATTTAGCACACTTGTGCTAAAAAGAATGTACATTCCTCTGAATCAAGGACATTATTACTGCTCCAGAGCTGTGATCTTATTCATTTTCAAAGAATCAAAAAAGACTAGGCTAAGTCAGTGCTCCCTTGAGAAATACTCGGAGCAAAAGCAGGGGCTGCAGGAAGTGATACCGATGACTCACCAGCCAAGGCCAACACACTGCCTTATTTTAGACAATGTCCTCTTGGACATACTCATGTTTCCTCATGAGTGGCTGATGACAAAGGTCTTACCTACCAGTGGTTACAAGTACCTCATGACATTTTTCTCAAGAATACCTCTAGTATTGTGACCAATACTAGCTTAGAATTCACTGTGCAACTTAATCACGTTCCACTCCCATTTCCAATGAATCTGAATCTCCACCCTCCCAAAAAATCTCCATGTATGGATCCTGAGGTGCTGTGTGGTCCATTAACTGAACATTTCCATAATGGAGAGTGGGCTGTTAAACAGTGAAGAAGATGCACCGAGAAAAGGGGTTCCTGGAGTGGAAAATGTTAGAATATCCCAAGGACAGGTCTCCTTTGCTGCTGCTACAGCCAAAACCTTAAGCTGATGTCTTCTCACTACAGGTACAGACTAGTACTGACTGCAAATTCCAATTCTTCCATAAATAATTTATTTTCTGGTCATAATGTACTTACTGTTAATACATAATGTTTCAAACACATGACGTGGTCACAGAATGCTCAAAGGAGAATCCTGTGTGTAGGTGCCAGTGGGTTCTAGGCTACCAGCCAGTAACTATAAAGAACAAAAACATCAGATTGATTGTTAAGCAAGTAAAATTCTGGGATGTGTGTACATCTTGCAGTAGATACCCTTAGATGTGCCTAGGCTCTTGATGCATGAATAATCTCAGGGACTTGACAGGACTGTAACAATGTGCAGAAAACACAGTATGTTTCATCATTTCAGAGCAGTGCAGAAAAGGCTGTGATGGGCTGAGAAGGCAGCCCGCCTCACTCAGTTGTTCTGATGTTAGTCCAGACCCAAAGACAGCCTAAAAGCACGCACATGAATTGAATTGCATGGGAAGCTTACCAAAGGAAGTGTTTGCTTGTAAACTCAGTGTGAATAGGATCTTCTCTGACCACAAGGGAAATGGAGACACTCATTCACTGTCCGCTTGTGCAATCAACTTCTGAAGTAAAAACAGGATTTGAGGTTTAAAACCTGAACCTTCACACGTCTTTCAAGTGACAGAAGCATTCTTCATGCTCTTAAGTTCATAAAGGAACAAAGTCAGGAGGTGCTGCTCATAAGACTCCTTGGATTTGATAACAACAGGCTTATCAAAAGGGAATCATTCAGTGTTCCAAGCAACAGCAGCCCTCAGAGTAGCTTTTGTGCAGGCTTGAGGGGAGACATCTGAACACCATTACATTGCACTCCTTTTGATGTCACTACATGCTCATCATGTGTTTTATATCTTAGCAGTGAATCTGCTGCCAAGTTCCTCAGTGTCTATGGGTGGTTGCGTGTTTATCACAGATGCTATTCCTGCTATAAAAACCATTACTTTTAAGTTCTTTTTCACCTGGCCACAAAATTATTCTGAGCCCCATCTGTGCATGGTAATTCTGTACATTAGTAGATTATGGATGATCTGCTGGTTTTAAATTGCTGGCTTTCAATATAGCAGTAAAGTTTCATTACATGGTATGAGATAATTTGTAAAACAAAGATATTTATTTTTCATCATTTGCCTGACAGTTTAATATTAGCCAGAATAATTGTGTGTCTCGCCTTCTCATCTGGTAACTAAAATAAAGACTTTCTAATTTCTTCCTGTAGCAAGCAGCCAGTTTATTTATAAGTGTCCTAATCTATTAGAGATTTACTCCGTGTGTCTCTTGAGACATATTAGCAAAGTTACCAGACCTGTCTCAAGCACTTGGGAAGTGGGGAGATGGTTACACAATTCTCATTGCCTCTGGCTGCTCTAGTTAAAAAGGGTCAGAGAACTGGAGCAGTGGAGATAATTTTGTGAGCATCTAAGGAAAAGCAGCTGCTCAGGTGAGTGTAGGCACTGGCTGAGGGTGAAACAGTAGATGCTTGAATACTGCACAACAAAAATCCCCTTAAATAACAGGAAAGGGAACATCAATGCCTGACCACCAGAAATTCTGGATTCTTCAGTCTTCATCTTGTTGATTCACTATGCTGCTTGTCTGTTTTTAAAAAAAAGAGAAAAAATATATGAAGAGCAACATTGACCTTGCCACAGCTCTGGCAAGTCTGTCCTAGGTACAACTTTTCCTGGGACATGCCAGTTCTGTGATGCACATTTCACAGGAGCTCTTTTTTTCTCAGTCTCAGATCCTTGTCTAGCAGCTGAGACTCAAGGAAAAGAGGAGACAGTAAGCAGTCCTGCTTGCTTTGACCAACCTTTACAAGACAGGATCTACTTTTTGTAACAATTTTGTAATGTCCTTTGACTGAGAGCTCCTCAGACTTCAGTAGCATTGAGAAGGTCCTGTTGCACGCTGTCGTCCTTTGCCAAGCATGAAGACTACTGATCTGTACTCCCAAAGGCCACCCCTGCCCACCTCAGAAGTACCCAGTCCTTGTTGAGTCCCTGTTGGAGCATCCAGGTCTGTGTGATGGTTGCTTTGTATTCTGCTGGCTCACAGCAGATCATTTTTTCTGGCACTTGGATAGCAGGACTTGTCCATTGAGTCAATATTCTATCCCAGAATTTAGGTCTATAAGTATAATTCTGCACTGATCTGTGCTCCACCATGATTTACAGTGCTGTCCATTGGAGATGCATTACTCTGGTTCATTTTGAAGGGCTGTAAAGGCATTCAGGCTCAAATTCACCACAGGTACAGCTGAAATGATGCTGTGATAATATTAATCTCATATGTTTAGCAGGGAGTCCCCTGAAAAGTCTTTTTTGGGGAAGGGGGAGATGGAACGATGAAGGCTTATGCAGGAAATAGAAGGAAGACAGCTTTTGATTTCAGGAGGAGACTAATGCCTGAGATAGGCCTGGATGCTTAAAAGCTCGTGATGTGACCTACAACAAACAGGAAGCTGCTATGGCAAGTGTGGTAGCCCCATATACTGCAGAAATCTAATACTAGAATGTGGCAACAGTTCTTCAAAACCTCTCCCTGGAGTTCCTCCGCTTCTCAGTACTGGTTCCTAACCAAAACAGGCTTGCATGCAAGCTCTGGAGATGGGCAAAGAAGAAAGATTTCAGCATGCCAAGGAGGTCATCAGACACCATCCTTAGAATCCCTTTTCATTTTGGGGATCAGCCAAAATCAGAAAGAAACAGAAAAGCCAAAGTGGGAATTACTTCTCTGTTCTACAACTTAGAATGAATTTGATGAGGATGGAGGGGAGACTGAATGTAGACCTTCTCTTATGTTCTGTATCTAAAACATAAGACTGAGACTAAGGCAGTGAGCATTATAAACTTGGTTAATAATTGCTACTCTATGTTTATTCATGACATTAATGCTTTGAGTACCTGACAGCATGTCAGGAATTTTAAAGAAGCAATGAAGGTTTCCTGCTGTCAAGAACTGCCCCATTTTGCAAAGACCTGACACCAGGGAGATTGAGGGTTTGGTTCATCTCACCCACTTGTAGATAATTGAAGTTTAGTCTGTACAGTCAGTTGGGAGAGAGCACTGAGCAGCACTTGTGGGACAAATTCCCCAAGGGCAATCTTTTCCTGACCTCTGGGGACTGCATGCCCAATTTCTGTGCTCCATTTAGCAGGGACACCCACACAGAGCATGAAATCTGTGGCATCTCTGTGAGGTGAGGCTGTCCAGGCACCGGGAGAATGTAGCAGGACTGTAGGGTACAGTGCTGTATGTACCTCTGTGCTCTTTTGTCACATGCCAGATGCTTTTGGGGGGAGGGGGAGATCAGAATGATGAGAGGTTTGTTTTTTTCCTTCTTCAGGACCAATAGGTTTCCTCCCCCTTTTGGCAGTCAGTAGCTTGACCCAAGCACTGTGCCCTGATGGCATAGGGGCACCATGAGATGGCCAGCTGTGGACATAAGGGTTTTAAATGGGTGTGAGGCTGGGAAGATGAAAGATGCAGGTTCCAACAATGTGTGTAGTATGTCCTCAGTATGGCCCTTCTCCCCAGTGATCTGGCACAGGAGCTGAGAGAGGGAACTTTGGAAGGGTGAGGACCAAAGACAGGTCCTTACCCCAGGTGCATCTCTTGGTGTTTCACACTGACACCTTCACTCCTGCTCACACTGCATCTCAGTCAGAGAGCTACAGGGGATGCTGTTACACACTAATAATGCCCATGAGTACGTTTATGCAGGTTCATTGCTATTTATACCCTTGCCCTGTTCCTGAAAGCACTGACACCTGCCCCCGACATACCTTGTGCTATTTTAGATGTAGGAAGCAGCCCACACATGCAGCATCCTACCAGCTAAATTCACCCAGCAGCAGCATCCAATCATTAAACTTCCAAGAAGGGAAAAGTAAAACCAAAGGTCTGATGGATACTTGCATGTGTTTTACCTATAAGAGGAGCCAAATAAAATAGCTTGCATTGAGTTGCGGTGAATCACTCAGAAACAATCTGCAGGCATTAACGGAGTTGTATTTCTGGGGAAAAAAGGAAATGCAGGCCCTGGGATATCCCTTTATGGCATATGCATGTTTAAATGCATTAATGGGACTGCTATGCCATGAGTCATCACTCCGCACAAGAGTTTCATGTGTTTCTTAAAATACACTCGAAGTAGCTGAAGGCATGCACGGGTTTGCCGTGCAGTTATCTCTCAGGAATCTGAGCAAATACCTGCACGTGTGGCATCACAGGCTTCCGAGCTGGGGGGCCTGTCCTGGGCCCTCTCTGCTGCTCGTACAGTCCACGGCTGGAGAAACCAAAACGGGATAGAAACTGAGCCTACTGAATAGCAAAACACGGGCTCCCTCTGTTAATATTAGGGAAGCCTCAGCATTGAATTAGAGAAAATTTGCATATATGTAAACAGAAAATCAGAGAGTTTCCTTCTGAAGCACTCTTGTCAAAACTACAGCTGTCTGCATTTTTTCCAGGGATGATTTATTGTCTGGTTTTCTCTCTTCTCCCCCCTCCCCTTCCTTTTACTACCAGCCCCGACTGCAAGTCTATTTACTATTCCTTTAAACCCACACTTTTGAGCCTTGTGGGATCGACTCAGCCCGCTCCTCACAGGTCACTTCGGCTGCTGCCTGCTCTCCAAGCTATTCCTTTTTCGGACAGCAGATAAGTTTTAACACGGGAAACACCCAGCGCCAAGTACTTCTGATGGTGCAAGTTACGTCTGCGCTTATGAGCAAACGGTGTTTCACACACAACAGCGTCGTGAGGCAAACCTTGGGGCGGGGGATGGTTATCTAGTTATTAGTGAAAAACAAGAATTGGAGCCGGGAAAAGGAAAGGGAGCTGGACTGGCTTTCTCGCCACAATTATTCGAAGTTGAAGAGGGTTCCGGCCCAGTCCCCGCCGGATTCCCCGGCTGCTCTCCAGCCGCCCCCCTGGCTGCGCTGGGGCCGGGGCGGGGCGGAGCAGGCGTGTCTCAACCTCCCTCCTCCCATTTCCCCGTGCGTCAGGGCCGGGAGGAGGAGGAGAATTACCTTTTNGTGCCCTCGGCTCGCCGACTGCGGACCCCCAGACTGCCTGAGCGCTCCCGGGTCGCCGTGTGCCCCCGCTTCTCCCGCCGGCGGCGGGGGGGCGGCGGGTCCCAGCCTGATCGCCTCCTACCTGCTGCTGCCGCTGGCCGAGCGGGAGCAGGTGTCCAGGGCGCTGAGTGTCAGCTCGGGCCGGGAGCTGCGCTGCAAGGTGAGCGGGGACTCCCGGTGTGTCTGAGTGTCCCGGCCACAGCCCTGCGGAACATCCTCCCGCTGCTCCGTGGCTGGAAACGCCCGACCAGCCGCCGGTGGGGATTTGTACACGCTGGGAGTGAGCGAGCTGGACCTCCGGCTTACCTCGGGGCTCCTTTCCCCAAAAGGCTGTGGGGATGGTGGTTTGTTTCAGGTTTTCCCCCCTCTTTCAGTATAAAACGAACAGAAGGGGTCTCGGTAGCCGCTTTGAGCAGCTCTTCTGGCGATCGTGCGGAGCCCTGGCTCCCCTCCAGCTCCCTCGTCATTGTTTAGGGAGAGGTGCTACGCGAGCGGCCGCTTTCAACGCCCTTGAGAATGAATTTGGGTTTAATTTCTTCTGTTACAGGTGTTCCCCCTCAAACACTACCAGGACAAGATCCGGCCTTACATCCAGCTGCCGTCACACAGAAACATCACCGGGGTTGTCGAAGTCATCCTCGGGGACACCAAGGCCTATGTGTTTTTTGAAAAGGACTTTGGGGACATGCACTCCTATGTTAGGAGCTGCAAGAGGCTGAGGGAAGAGGAGGCTGCTCGGCTGTTCAAGCAGATCGTGTCTGCTGTAGCTCACTGCCACCAATCAGCCATCGTACTTGGTGACCTCAAGCTCAGGAAATTTGTCTTCTCTAATGAAGAAAGGTAAGCAGCTGTCAACAGCCAGCCCTGGGGTGAGTGGGGAGGGAGGAATGCTGCATCCAGAGACGCAAAAAGCTTCTCAGGGAATGGAAACGGCTCTGTCAGCTGGGCATCACCTGCAAGCTATTCAAGTAGCTTCCCATCACGTGTGTGTAGTAGGTCACGGATTTAATCAGTACGCACTCACTCTTAGATCTTGACTGATGAAAGGGAGGAAGCTTGCTAGGAGCTTCCTCTCATTCAGTAGAAGTTCAGTGTAACCTGCTGGCAGACAAAGGGATGATACGTAGTTCGGATGCTCGTTAGTGCCAGAAGATGTCATGTGTGCCACTCATTCAGTGTCAAATGAATAAAAGGCAGAAAGGGAGAGGAGGGAGACAGTGTGCAGGGAAGGAGAAGCAGCCCGTTTTAGGGAGCAGGAGGTGTGAGGAGCTGGACCTCCGGTCCCTCATTGGGAGAGCTGCCGTGTGACCGTGGCAAAGCTGTGGCGTTTGGAAAAGGATCTCCTTGCTGGACCACCCTGATGATGGTGGTCAGGGTGACCCTGCTAATGAGAGGCTATCTGTCTTTTGAGGCTTTTANGCCTCCAACTACTTTAGCGCGGAGTCGGCAGCAGATGGTGGACACGGCCCGAGGTTTCGGCGGGGAGAGCGAAGGGATGCGCCCAGCGCGCACCGCCCGCCTCTAGCTCCGCG
>WEKX01025178.1:198652-231865 GCA_013390025.1 Pitta sordida
TTTTTTTTGCATGATTATTCATAATCTTTCCAATGTGCATGGATAATGAATATATCTAAATCATTAGCTTTCTGGGTTGGGGGTAAGTAAAGCTTAGTCCTGCCTAAAATTTCTGCTTCATTTCACATTTGTGTCCAGTGCTTATGCAAAGAGATGTCCATTCACCTTGGGCAAGAGTGGGGCTTCTGAAATGGCTTCTGAGGTGGGTGATGCATGTTCCCAATGCCACACAATTTGAGTGAAGTAATTTTAAGGGTTAACTCCAGCAAGCTGCAGTCCCACCACGCGTTTTGAGAATACCATGTATACCTCATGGACTGTGTACTTTGTACATACCTTACTGTTTGGGGGTTTGTTTTCTTGTTTTGTTGTATTTTGTTTGTCCTAAAAAGAGGTGTCAAAGAGGAATTTAATGTGAATTATTGTTGGCAATACTAACTTGACAGAATCATGAGCATTAAGAGCAGAGCGCTCCAGCTCTCCGTTGCACTAAGCCTCTCATGATTGCTTGACATTTGTATCTGTGATACAGTTTAACCCTTCTATGAGAAACAGGACATTTGTATATATTGGTAGAAAATTCTGCCAGAAAAGCTAAAACACTATGTCCAACTTGTACATATGTATATGTCTGCGGAAACCTGGATGATAAAGTCTGAGTTGTAGAAAGTTTTAATAAACTTGGTTTCATAATGATTGTCCCCATTTGTTGCGGTGTCTCAAGCTCAAGGGGAACACAGCTTCACCATGTTTGCTTTAATCTAAACAAATGGGATTTGGCCTCAGGGAGAATGAGCTCCTCTATGGGAGTCTCTGGTGGGGTGGAAAGGGCCTGAGATGTCCCCAGAGTTATGGGGTATACTACTGATCTGATCAACAAGGGAGAGAGAAGTTACAGCTCTGCCTCTGAATGTTAGAAACACCATTGCCTTTCAGCTCCCACCTTTGTTTCCCTCTGTACCCCACGAGCAGCAGATGCTACGGCACAGCAGGGCTGTCATCCTGCACCTGAGTGCCTGGCAGCATAGTGCTCCAGCCAGTGGAAAATGAGATCTTGGATATCTGAAGTGAGCAGCCAGAAGCACAGGCAGTGGTTTGAGAGCACTGGCATTAAAGGGAGCTGGAGCCTGTGAACAGGGGCTTGACCCCACTGCTGGGAGGCAGTGCAGAGATTGCCTGGTACCTCCATCAAAAAACAAAGGGAAAGATTATTTGAGCTGCTCTTCTTTGTGGTGAGAAGAGAGAAGTATAAATAGATGCAGCATCAAGGTTAGAGAATGTGCTTTCCTGAAAGAGATCAAGCCACCCTTGCAATCCACCCAGAGTGGTGAGATCATCGCTCACAAGTGGAAAGGAGGAGGAAGAGTCTTGATTTTTATTTATACTTTGCCTCATGTTTAACTTTGTCCTTTTGCTTGAAATCTGTTCAGCAGTGTAACTGCTTCCAGGCAGCTCCTTGAGCAGAACAACTTTTAAAAAAATATTGCTTTTAGCAGGGGAGTGGAAAGGAAAGAGGAGGGAATAGAGACCTGGTCAGTGATAAGGCAAAATGCACTGACTTTCATTAGGCATCTTGACTCCCACTATGAGAAGCCAGTGATCTGTGCAGTAAGCATATTTTCTTAGCACTTGCTGAGTGAATGTCATACACCAAAATATCTCAAGTTACTTTACTGATGTTATTCTTGCAAGACTTGTAAAAATATATGCAGCGCATAGCCTGGCTGATTAAATTACCCCTTGCCCTACCGTGCTTTCAGGCTTGGGCAGAAACCATAATGCACCCGTTCAAAAGAACTGCAGAATATTCATGTTTTAGTGAAACCTTGAAAACTTTCAAAACAATTTTTTTTTTCTCCCAGCAGTGAAGTCACCCTTAATAGGTGAATGTGTAGGTCATCCTGTGACTTTGTTTCACATGATCTATGCTGAAGAGCAATTAAAATGAATGCCAAATTGTAGTAACATCTGCAAACAGCCTCTATGTTGCTTTAGGGATTATAATGCAACATCCGTTTGTGCAGCAGAATAAATTGCTATTGCTTCGTTACCCCATCGTTTGTATTATTGTATACAAAGTTTCAGAGCATGTTGAAAGAACCAGCATATTAAGTGATTAAACTTTGATGGTGGGTGTGAGAACTTTGATTTATGCAATGCATACATTTCTTTTTGAGAGAGTCATAATATGTCTATTTTTAAATGGACCTTTTGGCTATGGACTGCATGAATCTCTTATGTATTTTGCAGATGTGGTCACTATTTTCCTCTTGAAGTTGCAAAATATTGCTGGCCTCTCTGAAAAGTGCTGGGTGCCTTCAGTCCCACTCCATTGCTGCAGAAAACAAGGAAAGCTGAAGTTTTTCACAACACCCTAGGGTTCGTTAAGCCAGTGTTGAACCACCTTCCAGTCTGGGTAGACCTTGCATCCTAAATATGCATTTTTATCAGCTGTCAATACTTCAGCTGCATTTTGGGCACCGGTTCAATAATTTTCTTTTGAAGCAGCACAGCAGAATTTATAAACCAGCTTCCTCTGAAAGTGCCAGGTAAAACAGCCAGCTCAGCAAGCTCAGGTTTAAGGTCAACATCTTTGCCAAGCAGGTGATACTGCTGAGGTTATTTGCAGTTAAGAAGGACTGGTAGAGGTTCAGTTCTGCCTATGCTAAAAAGTGCCCTGATTTTAGGAGAACACCTTCAAGCCAGTCAAAGGCACTTTTGCATCCATGTATTATTTATGGAAGAAAGGGGGACAAAGAACAGGTTTTTTTACAGATGTGCAAGAGGAAGATTCATTGCCCTTTGCTGGATCACACAGCAGTGCAATGCATTCCTCTAGCTCTGCTTTAATGCACTGAGGGCAGGCCTGAGAGATAACCTGAGAAACACGTTTTATTCGATCAGTGCTGAGAGCACTCTGTCAAGTAAATCTCTACAGATTATCTCTTTATACAAAAGCAGATTTTCCCCCTCCACTTTTTTCATGCTATTGCATTCTGTCAGGGAAAAAGCCCAATGTTCAGCGTTATGCCACTGCACAGATTTAGCAGCACAAAGAAGTATCCTGTGCAAATGCTTCTTACAAAGATGTTTTCCTAGTGAGCATTGAGAAGAATAGCTTAGCATATAACCACAGTTTGAGTTAATCCCTTGCAAAAAATGGCTTTGTTAAATGCAACATCTCTCAGAACTATTGTTGATAAAAGTACTGTGAAATTTGCAACAGTTCTTCCAAAACTTGCAAAATCCTTTTCTTCGAGTGAAATCCAGAGTTCAGATTTCAGAAAGAATCAACATTTGTTGCAGCAAAACGAAAAATCCATCAGGATGTGAGTTCACAGCAGGAGCTTTTGTAGGTTTTTTATCGTGGTTTTTTTTTTTTTTTTGTGAAGTCAGCTCTTTAGAAAATGCCTTAAAGAACACTCATTAGTTTTCATTGCCCTGCATGTATTTATTTACAGTATTTAACCAGCTAAACAAGCTAATGTGCAGCACTTCATTTCCTAATTTGGCTTTGAAGCCGGAGCAGCCGAAGTATCAATTACATTCTGTCAAATGCAAACATTAACATAACTGTATGAAGCAATCATGTTTCTAACAACAGCAAGCACTGCCCAGAGGACCAAAATAAATAAAATTCATAGAGCAAGAGGTAACGCTTTTCTTTAAGGCAGGATTAGGGCTGGCGAGCGCCCGGGCGCTTCCCTCTCTGGGGCCGCTCGTCTCGCAAGGCTGTGGAGGCAGCTCTGGGCTGAGCTGCAGGTGATTAATAAGACACTTGCTCACCAAGGGCACGGTCTCATCACAGCGGGTGTGGATTTCTGCATGCAACTCCCACTGTTATTAATGGGTAATTAATGTGTAATTTGCAGAAAGAGATGAAACTAGGACTTCGGTGGTGTGGTGTGAGCATACACAGGAGCTTATCATTCGAAGAAATATCAAGGTGACACAAAGGGTGGATGACAGAAAATAAGTGTGGCGTGAATCAGCTGCCCCGAGTTTATGATACAGCGCTGTTGTGGGAAAACATTCACCTCCATCAACTACTGTCTCCTGCCAACAACAAAAGTCGAGTTTGATAAATTATTAGTGGAGATGTTCTCAGTGGCTTTGCTTAGATTTTACTCCTCTTGCGCAAATTGCAGATTAGGAAAGGATTAAGTAACAACAGTGTGGCTAAAGTATTACACATCAGGGTGGCAATTAGCCAAAGAATGTAGCATGCAAAAGCTGACATTGCCTAAGAAATCAAATATAGCTTCGGTCACCACAGAAAATGACTCTTCCCTACCACCCAAGGTAGTTGCTCAGTTTCTCCTGTGTTACCCAGTGTATTGCACCAGCAAATTGTTCATTACAGAACTTTTTTTTGCCTTTGCATGTTTTATTTTATTTTTTTCCCCTTTTCTTAACTTCCTGGTAGTGAAAAAGCTGCAAACTTTCAGATGAATCACAGAAACCATAAATGTAATTGAGTGTAAAGCCATTGTTGGGTCCTGTGATAACATCCCTGTCAAGTCTCAACTTGTCAGATTTGTAGTCTCTCTGAAGTTCAAATACTGTGAGCTTCCTTTGCTGCATTAGCATCTGGGGACAAAGGAGCAGCATAATTTGGGGCAAAAGGCTGTGCAAAATTCTCATGCCCAATGAAAATTACTTTGCAGTTGAGCACTGGGAATGGCTGGTGTGAGCAAGTGTTTCACCCAGTGAGTAAAGGCAGCAGAATTAGGCTCAAAAAGGCCAAGCAGCAGCCTCTGTTGTGAAGCAGGATGGCAATGAACCTCAAACATCAGGCAAAAGTATAAAACCCACCTGGTGCTGATACGAAATTTTTGTCTGACAAGCATGGTGAACCCTGCTTCTCCCTCGCCTTCATGCCTATGCCCAAGCTGCCTGGATCTGAGGGAAGGCAGAATGCTGTCAGGCCAACAGGTCCATCCAACCCTTGGAGAAACATGTGCATCTGCCTAATGCCTACAGATGTGCATGAGAGTATGGCAGATGCCCATCAGAGACCCTCTGTGATGTTCCCCTGCAGCACAGGGACAAAGTACCTAAATGGGACCTACAGGATATATGGACAGGGAATTGTTATCAGTGAATGTAGTGATAGGACAAGTGGTAACAGTTCTAAATTGAAAGGAGGTTGATTTATATCAGATGTTAGGAAGAAATTTCTTACTGTGAATGTAGTGAGATGGTGGAATAGGTCGCCCAGACAAGCTGTGGATGCCCCACCCCTGAAAGTCTTCAAGGCCAGGTTGGATGAGCTTTGAGCAACCTGGTCTAGTGGAAGGAGTTGCTACCCGTGCCAGGGGGTTGGAACTAGACAGTTTTTAAGGTCCCTTCCAGCCCAAATCATTCTGTGATTTTATGACACTGTGGCCTACTGATACCCACCTTGGTGTCTAAACATCCTGCAAGAGTGTTCCTAGGATTGGAAGCCTTGCTCGGCTGCCTTTGACTCTATCTGTACCCTGAGGTCTCAAAATCCTGCAGCAATGAATTCCAGAGCAGAGCTTGGCCCTGGTTCGTTAAATTACCTTTCTTGGAAAGGGAATATGCTTCAAACAACAGCAATATGACTAGAACAACAGAACATGAGCAACCGGCCCAGTTTCAAAGGGTCTTTGTGTTGTCCTCACTCCCCATGGGGGTTGGCGGTGATGCAGAGGAGCTGTTCTCTGTGCCTTTTGAGGCAGCCACAGTGCCCGGGGCAATGGCCACTTGAGCCCAGTGGACAGAAAGACTTAATCAGTGAACTCATGGGATTTTTTATCATGGGCCTTGTGACCCTTAGTATGCAAGAGCCCTGTCTGCTGAAGGCAATGATCTCCAGGAGATTTCAAATTTTCATGTGAGGACCAACAAGCAAACATCCGGTTCTCTCTGTTGCAAAGAGGGATTTGAAACAATGTGTCCTGTGAACTCTTCTGACCATTCCCCGCTCATCACCAGTGTCCCAGCCAGATGCTCTGTGGTGCTGAGGCATGCTTGACTGGCTGCCTCATTACAGCAGGAAGAGCTTTGTCCTTTTATCTGAGCAGCTGGCAAAACAATAAATTAAAAAATAAGGCAAAGTCAGCAAATAGTTTTCTTTCCCATGTGCAAGGTTAGAGGAACTACTTCCCCTCCTCCAGAATGATTTCCTGACTTGATAACATTTTTCTTAATCTCCTCTTCTTCTTTCTCTCTGGGCACAGGGGGAAAAGCAGGATTTCTGGTTTGGACAGAGAAGGAGCACCCTTACATGCCATGCTGTGGCTCAAACTCTTCCTATACATGTGCCAACTGCAGTTCTGAGAAAACCCTGAGAAATTTCCCTCCAGCATGGGGCAAGAGTGGCTTTGCAGGGAGAGTGCTTTGGTCATGTCAGAATAAGGCCTGGGCTCCAGCCATGAGGTACCCCCCTGCCTGCAGGTTCCTTGGGCAAGCCATGCTGGTTGCAGACAGACAGCACTGTCTGTATTAGCATTGGTCCATCTTGGGGTGGCTATCTGTGCTGGAGAGAAGATGCTAGAGTCACATCCAGCTTCAGTCCCCAGCACTGGGTATGTATGGCTTAGGATGGCTGGCAGTGTTTTGGCTACTGGCTGCAGGCAGGACTGCTCTGCATGGTGCCGCAGGCTGAGCTGGTGACCCAGGGCTGGCCCGTGATGCACATCCTGCTCACGCATGTGGACATGAGTCAGAGCCTGAGAGGAAAAGGCCTCACCCTTTTGCAGGGTGCAGGGAGCTCTGGCTGTGTGCTGATGGAGGAGATTGCTTACTGCAGCTGACAGCCTCCCTTGGCAAAATCCCTGCACCTGTGGTGTAGGGAAGAGGGTTTGGATCCAATCAGGTGTCCCACCTCATTGTCAGAGGCTCAAAGGAAGTGCTACAGGAAGGGTTTATCGAGGCTGCTGAAAGCCTGCCTTTGGTATCTATGACCTTAGATCTAAAGGACCTGCTGGGGCCTTCCAGCTCCACAACTTGCTGCCTGCCTCTCCATAGTGAGAAGGCACAGTAGATTGACCATACCCACAACCATGGCACTAAATGCCTCATCCAGCCTACTCTTAAACACCTTCGGAGATGGTGACTCCACCGCCTCCCTGGGCAGACCATTCCAATGAGAGATCACTCTCTCTGTGAAAAACCTCTTCCAAACATTCAGTCTAAACCTCCCCTGGTGTAGCTTAAGGCCATGTTCTCTCGTTCAGGTGAGAGAATAGATCCTCACCCATTCCCCTCTGCTCTTGTGAGACCTCACCTGAAATACTGTATTCAGCTCTGGGGCCTCCAACATAAGAAAGGCATGGACCTGCTAAAGCAATTCCAGAGGAGGATCCTGAAGGTAATCAGAGGACTAGAACACCTCTCCTGTGAAGACAGGCTGAGACAGCTGGAGCTATTCAGCCTGGAGAGATCTTGGAGCATCTTCCAGCACCTATAGAGGGCCTCACAGGAAATATGGGGAGGGACTCCTTATCGGGGAGTGTAATGGTAGGACAAGGAGGAAGGGTTTTAAACTGAAGGAAAGTAGATTTAGATTAGATGTCAGGAAGAAAATCTTTATTGTGAGGATGGTGAAGCACTGGAGCAGGTTGCTCAAAGAAATTGTGGATGCCTCATTCCTGGAAGTGTTCAGGGCAGGGTTGGATGAGACTTTGAGCAGCCAGGTCTAGTGGAGGGTGTCACTGCCCATGGCAGGGTGTTGGAACTAGATGATCTTTAAGGTCCCTTTGAACCCAAACCATTCCATGATTCCATGCTGTGTCGAGGCCTCTGGAAAAGCAATATAGCCTTTATGTCTCCTCTTCCCATCACTTTGACCTCAGTCTTACTATCTTCAACATCTGCCACCTGCCCTTTACCCAGGTGCTAATCCTGCTTGTGTACGGGGATAGCTGAGCAATGGACCAGTCACCCCCTTCCCCTCTTTTCTGCTTTGCCAGGAAACAGGTGTCCAGATCTATTGACCCTTGTAAATGATAGCATTTAATTATTTCTGGAAATTTTCCACTATGGTTTTAGAGTGATTCTTTGAAAAATCTGGTTCATCTTTGCTAGGAATCCATTGTGTGTCTCAAGCAAATGTCAGGATGAGTCATTTCAGAAAGAACTCCAGCTGCAATGGACTCCCAGCACTGGGGGAGTGGAAGCGTGTCCATCATTTGCTACTTAAACACAAAGCCCTGAACACTCCCAGCGCTTCTCGGAGTCAATAGGATGACTTGCAGAGTAACAGATGCTGAATATGTCTGTAGATGCTTCAAAAGCCACTAGTAGATGGATCACAGTGGTAGATGGTCTCACAGCTGTGGCTTTAAAGGGGTTATTGATTCATTTGGAAACAACTAGCATGAGTGACTTCGTAACAGACAGGATTATTAGTCTCACCACATGCCAAACACAGAAAAAATATGGTTCAGCACTACAATTCTTCTAGTGACTATCAAATAAAACACCCAACAGGATAAGGCACTAATAAGTTGGATAATGTACTTTCCTTGTGTATGTTTGCAGCTACCCAGGAACATTGGTTGTCCTCAAAAGCAAGGAGAAAAATTCTACAGTTAAAGATCTAATAGGGAGGAGTTAAGTTGGGAAGCAATGAACCAAAACAAAAAAAGAAGGTATGTGGAAAATGATACAGCCATAATCCAGGCTGCTGCAGCCATTCAAAAGAAGGAGGAATAAATCGCTCTGAGTGTGTATAGAAAACACATCTCAGAAAACACATAAGAACAGCTTCTCATCTCATACCTGCTTCTGTGCTGGGCAGCCTGAGGGAGCTGGAGCTTTCCTTTATGGGTTATCTGAGAATGGTCCTGGTGACAAGGATGCACAGCATGATACCAGTGGAACCATCTCAAATCCCAGTTGCTCTTCCTTTTCTATCTAAGCATCAAAAAATGCCAAGGAGTTACAGAAGCAAAGACAGCTGGGGATGGGAGTGACCAGCAGGGTGCCAAGCTCTCTGCTGTGAGCCCGTGTGGATCCTATCCCGTTGGTGCTAGTTCGAAAGGCTTCACTCAAACCAGATGCTTCTGAGCAAGTAGAAAGCTGCAATTAATCCCTGGCAGCCCTACTGTGTTTTCTGCAGGGATGATCCAGTTTCCGTGCTTGGGGTATCTGGTTCAACAGATCCCACATGGAGAAAATCCCCACCCAGATCATCCGTTCTGGGTATACCCAGAAGTTTTGCTCTAACATGTACTATAATGTAGCTACATTCATGATATACTCAGGAGTTTTGCTCTGGCATAAATTATAATGCAACTGCTGTAATCTGGAGCAAATCAGATTTGACCTGCCCCCTGTATTGCCATCCTACTGGGCCAAACCTAGTGATTCAAACTCAGCGTTCATCGAGCAGAGCCTGAGGAGCAAACCAGGGAGAAATTCTCCAGTGCATGCAACATTCCTGTGTAAATCAATGGGAACTGTAGAGTCTGGCCTGAAGTCAGGATTTCAGGATTTGACCCAATTTAACCTTGGCATAGTTGCCTAACTTCGATTTTTTTTGTTTTTTTTTGGTATGTGTGTGTAAGGCTCAAAAATTAACTTTCAAAACAACTTAAAAAAAAAAAAAAGGCAGCTGGGGTTCAGAAGTGCTGTGCTAGCGAGCAGGACTTGTTAAAGTTACTTCCACTATTATGGTATTTGTTGGCATCAGCATTTTGTGCAAAGTAAAAAAGTGAAGCTTCACTCTGGGGTCTCTGTCCAGGGCAGAGCTGTATGAGTGGGGGGCAGAAGTTGTGACCCTTCCCATACTTGACACACAGGCGAGTAGTTCCTTTTACTGAATTTAACTGCTGAAGTTTCTTTTACTCACTAGAGCGAAATTGAGCCACCTACTAAAGGCAAGGACTGGTCATGGCTCAGGTCTAATGTTGAAGGCTTACTGGAGAGGCTTTGAGGGGACCACAGGGTGGGATAAGAAGATGGGAAGAAGCAGGACAGATTTACATTATTGCAGAGGACTGAGTTTTCTGTCCTTTCTGTCCCCTCTTGTTTCTATGCAAGGAAAGGGGACTGTTTCCCAGGCTGTTTTCAGGAATCTCTTTCAAAGAGTTGATACAGATATAAAAGTGTCTTTTTCTGCTCACCTTTCACCCACAACAAATGACATCATCTCACTTTTTTTTTAATTGTTTTAATTACTCCATTGCATCTTGGAGTGTACTGTGCCACTGATTGTTAATATATTTAGTAGAGCATGGGGGATGCCAGCACTATTGGAGTTTGATGACATTTTGTTTCAAGGGTCAGGTCCTGACTGGTAAACCTGCATCAGGCAGTCCTGTGGCTCCGTATCCAACCTGGGCAGTGTGGATGGGTGTCTGACTGTGGCAGCAGCTGCCCCCATCCTTTCTTCCTTCCTAGGTTCTACTACCTCCCCCTCAGCAGCGTCGGGAGCTGGGGGATGTGGTTACAACCAGTTCATCACATGTTGTTAGTACTGTTTTTCAGGGAAAAGACTCTTTCCCCTGCTCCTTGTAAGGTCCCTCCCATGGGACAGTCCTGCACAAACTTCTCCAATATTGAGTCCATCCCATGGGCAACAAAACTGCTGCAACATAAGGCATTTTTCCATGGGGTGCAGTCCTCCAGGCACAGGATGCTCCAGTGTAGGATGACCACATGGTCACAAGTTCTACCAAGGAAACCTACTCCAATATGGACTCCTCTCTCCAGGGGTCTGCAGGTCCCTGCCAGGACCCTGCTCCAGCACAGGGTCCCCATGGTTCACAGCCTCCCTTCCAGCATTCACTGACTCCAGTGAGGGTCTCCTCCACAGGCTGCAGGTGGATCTCTGCAACCCATGATCTTCCATGGGCTGCATGGTCACAGCTACCTCACCATGATTTTCATCAAGGGCTGCAAGGGAATCGCAGCTCCTGGAGCACCTCCTCCCTGTCCTTCACTGACATTCACAGTATCACAGTATTAGCAAGGTTGGAAGAGACCTTGGAGATCATCAAGTCCAACCTGTAACCCAACACCAACCCATTGTCTAAACCATGGCACTACCTACTAGACCATGTCACTGAGCTCCTCATGAAGTCTTCTCTTAAACACCTCTTAAACATTGGTGTCTGCATAGTTGTTTCTCTCACATATTCTCACTCCACTCTTCTCTGGCCACAATTACGTCTGTGCAATAACATTTTTTTTCCTTCTTAAATGTGTTATCGTGAAGGTGTTACTATCATTTTACCAGGGATGCTTCTGGCAGTTTCCCATAGAAGCCAAGTCCTCCCCACCTTCCCCCCTGCTGCCAAAACCTGGCCACGCAAACCCAATACAGCCCGTTAGGCAAATCCGAGCATATTTTCAGGGAAAACTGGTTTTATTTCCCCTGGAGCAAGCACATTAATAATTTCTTTTGAGTTTAGAATAAAATCAGCAGGATGGCCAGTGGCAGAGTATTAAGTAGGAGAGGGTTTTAGTCCATTTAAGTGCTTTGACTAGTTTTGGTTCAAAACTCCCTTCCATTCACTGCAGATGAATCTGGATGTCTCCACAGTACTTCAAAACATCTTTTGAGATTTAGTCTTAGTGTCTGAATTTCTTCTGTCCTCCAAAAACATCTTCAAAGCTTACTACCAGCAATGAGACATCCTCTGGGTTCTTCAGACACAGCTTCCCTTTCAGAGGACTGTGAAAATAAGAGAAACTTGGCCGTTTTAGGAAGTAAAACCAGTACATAGATGTTTAAGAGGTAAGGGAACACCCAGCTTCAGCACCATGAGGTGTTTTGGCACTGGAAATGTATTGTGTTAGGGTGTGTGTTGGCACAAAATGTGCTTGAGAACTCACTAGTGCTTTGGCAGGTCCAGGAAGAATGTGGATGTGGAGAGGAGACCTGGGACTGGAGGATCTGAGGGTAGGAATTTGTCTGGTGATGCCAGGAGTGCCTGGGATGCTGGTTGTGTTTCATGATTCTGTGGGTAATGCCCGGCCATTGGCTGCTTTGCTTGCACTGCCTCTTGCCTCAATAAGTGAAACTCAGCCTCCAGGACTATTCAAACTGGGGAAGGAAGTTAAAGGGATGGTGAGGCATGTGTTCTGAGGTTGCATCTTGTCTAATGAATGCCAAGAAGCACCTGACACTCGAATTTGTGTAGGAACTTTTTACTTTTAGCCTTTTACTCCCCTACTCCTCCCTGCTTGTGACTCAACACCATTGCTGCATGACAGCGTAACCCCAGGCGCACGATCGTCCTCCAGATATTATGACTGTCAGGAAAAAAGATTGCTCGCTCCATCCTATGCTGGGCTGAAAGGATTACAATATGGATTAGGATCAGGATTGCCTTCCTAACGTTCTGAGCCTCAAAACAGGTGTAGAGGGAAAACACATGAGGGAAATTATTTCTCAGTGGAGTTGTTAGATAAATACTAACTGGAGATTGGGATCAGACAGCTGCTGAGTGGGGCTTTTCCCACACAGAGATAGTCTGAGAGTGGTGTTACGGGCTGCAGGCCCATGCAAAGCAGAAATGCCATTGCATACATGCATGAAAGTGATTACCTGTACACTCACACATTGTGTCTTGAGAGGCTCCAGTAAAAGGATAATAAAATAACCATAGAATCATAGAATCACAGCATGGTTTGTGCTGGAAACATTAAATAGTATCTGGTTCCAACCCCCCCTGCCATGGACCGTGTCACCTTTCACTAGACCAGGTTGCGCAAAGCCCCATTCAACCTGTCCTTGAACACTTACAGGGATGGGACATTCACAGTCACTCTGAGCAACTTGTTTGACTGTCTCATGACCCTCACAGTAAAGAATTTCTTCCTTATGTCAAATCTAAACCTACCCTCTTTCAGCTTAAAACTGTTTCACCTTATCCTATCACTACATGTCCTTGTAAAAAAAGTCCCTCTCCAGCTCTTTTGTAGTCCCCTTTGGGTACTCATAGATGCTATAAGGTCTTCCCAGAGCCTTCTCTTCTCCAGGCTGAACAGTTCCAACTCTCTTAACTTGTCATCCTGGAAAAGAGAACTGAAAACACTTCTTTTACAGTGAAGTAGACAAAGTGTGATATCCACTCTTGGAGGTAGGTTAAAGAATGGAGTGAAAAGCATGACTGCAGATTGAGGTCCTAAGGATTCATGCATGTGTACAGGCTCTTTCTTGTTCAGGTAGTCGTGCATGTGTTGAGATTGTTTGAGAACTGCAAATGCAAAGAAAGAGCCATAGGTTCAAAGTCATTATGTGTTGCCCTGAGCCTGGTATCTTTGTTACAGATTATTAACTCCAGCCTGCATGTGTGGTATATCAATTTAGATTATTTCCTGTAAATACATCTGTGCTGGAAAGCTCAGGTTGGATTCTGCATGAATTCCTTGCCTGCCTTTTTCAGCTGGAAAGACTTCAGCAAACTGAGATCATGTGACTTGCCAAAACCACCCAGTGAGTCACTAGCTCAGCCCAGATTAGATCTCAGGAGCTTTCTGGCTTTGATCTAGCCACAAGACCACATGGCCTCTTTCTATAGCCTTTGATGAAAGGCTACATAAACACATATAAGGGAGTTTACTACATTTTTTTGGAAGTTCTGAAAAATGTTTTGCCCCTGCGGCAAGCAAAATTGGAATGGGATATAAACGGGTGCCATGAGCTTATCTGCTGGAGTAAACAAAGAAACAGGGACAAAGTATTTGTCCAAAGGCCTGAAAGAAAAACTGTGCAAATGACAACAGGATGCTCTGGGTAACAGTGCCCTGGATGCTCTACCTGCCACATGGGTCTTTCCACAGGAACGGATTACCTTATAAAGGCACATTGTTGCGTCATCCTTCAGAAAGGATAAACACATTAAGCAATGTTATTCTCTAAAACATCAACACATGAGCTACTTACAATGGACTAAAAAGTCATTGTTGCTTTGAGGATGTATTTGTCCCAAGTGATTCATAACAATCCATGGCACTGCGGCTACGAGGACTTCTAAAGGATGCCTTCACTTCCAGGCAAGTATCCACGGAAACAAGCCCACAAGTTTGCTTTGTTTGCCTTCTTTTACCTAGGATAACCTCTTAAGCCGCTTTGTAGACAGTCAGGCTTCCCAGCTGAAACAGATGTCTATCTCTTCTTGATGCTGGGTTTTGCTTTCTGTACCTGCTGTGCTGCTGAGGAGGAAGGGCACTGGTTCCCTTTGACAGGACTAGATGAAAATGAGGACATCTTTGTGGCAGTAGCTCCTATAGTACAGTGCTAATGTGGTTCCAGAGGCAGCTGCCAAGAATTGCTTCCCATGCCTGCCTGCGCCAGGAGATGTGTGGAATGACGAAACTGAAGCTAGCGGATTGCAAGGGCTGTGTCACTGCGACCCAGGGATTTGGAGCAGGACCCAAGAGCAACTCAGATACCCCCATGCTCTCAGGATGTGCAGCTCAATTAGGCCTTGTCTGGTGCCTGAAAGACAGATCACGACCACCAATGCCAGAAGACTGTTTAGGCCTGTAAATCACCTTTTTTATTTTCTTTCTTTCCCTACCTGCACTCTGGGCTTCCTGTCCCTTTGAAATGATCTCTGAGATGTAGGGAAACATCCTGCAGTATTTTGTATCCTGTGTGGCCTCTATGGCCACCTGGAATTTAGCTCTCATTTTACTGAGAGACCCACATCATTAGGGTAAACCAGCGTGTGTGTCTGTGTCAACACATAACAAAACACATTGTAAGCACCCTGAGCTCAGGAACTAATACGTGCTCTGGCAGGAACACAGTCATAGCAGCAGGAGCACAGGGTCATAAGCAAAGGCATGTTGTCTCCTGTGGGACTAATAAAGACAAAAGACAAAGCAACTGTTTACTGCACTATTGAGACTGTTTGGGACACTGAAGGGGGAATGCAGAAGACACTGATACATGGCTGTTAAATACAGGTAAATGTTCAACCTAAAAAGCGCACAGAAACTCAGCCCTGAGCTGCACATAGATGTTCTGGCACTGAGACAAGCGCCTAGCTGAGGCATGTCAGAGAAGCTTGTCTGCTGTCCTCCTCTCCTACTGCTGTTAGCTTGTCCTATCTTCTTGATTCTAATCAATTGAATAGCATCCACATCGACTCACACTTTCAATTCGGGTCAGTTGTAGAGGTGCAGATTCAAACCCATTTTGATGCTCTTGGAAACCCAGAACCTCATGTTTCTGTACCAAGACTGGCTCTGTACCGCTGCCAAGCTCTAAAAGCCTGCACAGCATTTGTGCCTAATACCAGCAGGAGATGTCTTCCTTTTGGTCCTGCAAATAAAAAGATGTGATTTATGGAGTGAAGTTCCTCTTAATGAAATTGGAAATGAGATGCTGATGGGTTGCTATGAAAAGACCACCACACTGCACAAGTGAACAGGGCGTTCAGTCCTCCAGTCACCTCTTCACAACTCAGAGGAGGAAACCCCAACACGATTTTAATTCAGTGTTAGCTGGATCACTTCATCCAGTCAACAGCATTTCTCCAGAGTTTAAAAAAGTGAGGGTTCATTGCTTAAACTTCAGACAGGTCTGGCTAGCTCAAAAGAGAGCCTCCTTCAGACAGAAATGGAAGGACTAACCACTCAATCTAAAAGTCAGAAATTGTTTTTGTACCACAGATCAATATTAAATTAGATTTGTCTCATGCAAGTAGATAAGAGTACTAATTATCAGCCCATGTATGCAGTGTACACCCACATATCTGAGGACATAAACATCCATATGTTTCTATATTCAGAAATACAGGCAAAGTTGAACCCAAAACCTAAGAGGATATTATTGCTGCCCTATGTGGGGAGGAGGATCTCCACATCTGTGGTGCTGGACAATCTTCACTACATCAATGGCTTTTAATGCTTCAGACATCTGGGCTTGTCCATGAAGATGGTATCTTGGAGGTGGAGGATTTGGCAAAGCTTGTGGTAGAACAACAGTTAAGCCATAGACATGGCCTGGCAGGACTGGAAGAGATTGCATTGAAGATTGGGTTTCTGTCAATGAAACATTAATAGCCATGGGGCAAGTTAAGCCCTTATGACCTTGTGGTCAAAGTTCTAGTTGTAGCCTCTTTGGGAGAAAATCCAACTGATACTAGTGCCCTTGGTGAAGTCAGCAGACCTGATGAACATGTGTCATTGTCAGAAACCCAAGAACACGCTGACAGACTTTGTCACTTCTTGGAGACACAGACTGGTACATCACATTACTTCACTGTGACTGATGGAACTGAGACATGTGCAGAACAGCAGAGAGCACCATCCTGGAGACAAAGATCATGGTCTTTTTTTAGTAATGACATGACTGAAGGCCTGCTCACCATACTGAGGGGGGGTTAAATATGCTCTCTCACATTGATGTCACTACAACACATCATTGCCAGATCTGTTCCTTGATGTTCCCACTTCATACAAATTATTTTTAATGTGATCATTTTTCTGTGATCCCCTTACGTCTGAATGATCGAGGTTGTGTTGTGTTTATGTGTATGTTCATGTGTGTGTTTGCACATATCTTAAGCAGTTACTGGCACGGTTGACTGGAAACATAAATGTAAAATGTGAAGTGTTAACAAAAATTGGAAAATATCCAAGACTATTCTACTGGATGTTAAAAAATCCATGATATCATGGAGATGGAAAGTAGATATGTGGGGTAAGAAACAGTCTGTTTTAAAAGAGCTGTAGAAAGAGCAATATAGCATGAAGAAATTACGTATAAATCAGGCAAAAATCACAGGAAATAGAACGACGATGATTATAAATTACAAGTTAAAACAATGTAAGTGATTGATAAAAGGAAACCAAAGGATTAATAGACTATCATCAGCCAGTGGAGTGAAAGAAATGCAGAAACATTCACATAATCATGTCAGGAACAATGCTGCCTCTTCTCCCAAACTCATCCCCATGGCTATATAGATCAATTGCCAAATGAAGATGGTAAAATCACAAACAGTGGTCAATAAAAAAAAAGGCAGAAATTTTCAATAGCTATTTCTATTCTGCATTTGGGAAGGAGATGGATATTCATCTCATATGATGTTGCAGATGGAGTACAGCATTTACCATCTGGAAAAACGGAGGATGTGAGGCAGCGTCTGCTAAAATTAAATGTTTTTCATATCATCTGGCCTGGCTATCTTTGTGTCTTAAAGAGGATGTCTAAAATGCTTGGTGAAGTTTTCTATTTACAAATCTGGGGAAATTCCAAAGGCATATGAGAGTGATAGGGTAGCTCTGGGACTTAACAGGTGTAAAAAGAATATTCCAGGAAGCAACACGTTGGTTAGCAGGACAGTGTCCCCTCAAAACAATCACCAAAAATTTATTCAGGTCTCCAACAACAAGTCATTAGAGGTTAAAAATAAAACCAATGCTAATCATCAGAGTTTTGTGGAAGGTAATTCTTGTCAAAGAAACCTGGTACCTTTTTCTTTGGACAGGACTAGAGACCTGGTTCACCAGTATTCTTAGCTTTCTGTACCACATGACAGGTTGATTAATGAGCTCACATTACACAGGATGAATAGGGCATACACTGAGAGTTGGCTGAGTGGCACATGTAAAAAGTAGTTATTAATGGAAGATTAATGGGGAAGCAGCAGGCCAGGGATGTTTGAGGGGGTGAAGTCAGCCACAGGGAGCTCCGTGTTTCTGTAGCTTCAGTCTGTGTGATTCAAACATCTCCATCCTGCAGCAAAAGGGGTAGAGACCCTGATGTTACATATTTGTCTTGACAAGATCTTATCTATTTTCACACTACCAGGATATATCTGAGCAATTATCTCCATTATCCAGGTAGGTAAGCAAGGAGGTAAAAGACATGGGAAGCTGTGAGATGGGAGTGGATGCAGGGAAACCAGCTGCTTTATTAAGGAGCAGTTTGAGTGTGCAATATCAAATTTCTGGGTTGACAAATCCACACAGAACATCAAGTAAATCAGTAGCAGAGCTGGGAAAAGAGCTCAGCAGTTACTGGCTCGTGGCCTGACACAGGATGACTCACTTATCTTACACGTGTTTCATCTTTTCCATGCAGGGAGCAGGCATTGACATCAACATGGTCCAAAAGATCTACTCGTGTTGGCCTGCACTGACTGTTTGCTCTCCTCCCAGCACATTCATCAGCTTCTACCGTCAAGTAACTGGAGTAGCACTTCATTTAACATCCCAAAACCATGTTGCTAAACATTTGATAGAAGATTAATGAAACAAGTATTTGTATGCTAATGTATTCAGCATTTGCTACTAATTTATCACTTCACTTACTGTGTTGTCTTTTCTGACAACTTGACTGTTCACAGGAAGTGTCACCTTGCAGGTTATCATATAAGCTGATGTGACTGTTAAACACAGTTGTAGGAGGAAACCAGGAACAATATGCCTTTTTTCTTCCTACAGCTGGCAGAGGAATGCTTGTGTCTCAGAGTTTGCCAGTATCCTATCAGCAGCACTTGGTACCTGGTTTAATGCAGTGAACTGCAAGTGTTGTTTTGTCCTGAGAAGGCTGGAGAGAAAATGAGAAATCTGGTGATGCAGTGCTTATGGTGAAGCTGCCCTTTAACCTCTCTCCAGATGCTGCTCTCTGCCAGGCTGGTGTATGGTAGGGAGAGAAGCAAAAGCTGTTCTGAGGATGATGGCAAAACCGTCTTTATAAAAAAAAAGAAGTGGGAAAAAAGGTAAAATAATTACTTTTCAATTATTTCATTATCTGTTGGAAAGCAGCAAGAATAATTTTATTTCATCTGCAGTGCTTCTTGACATAGGAGAGCTGCCAGCTATGAGATCTTCCTTAGGATCAACGACCAGAGAATAGGAATAACTGACAGCTGGCCCCACTTGGACCTTTCATTAAAAAACCAACTCAGAACAACTAAACCAAAAAAACCTCCCTATGAGTAATAACCAAAACACAGGGCACAAAGCGTCATGCTGGGGATGCCATCAGGGTTCAGCACGGGGCTCCTGCATTTGCCCTGCTGATGAACAGGCTATTTCCCACCCCCGATGATGATGGCTTCCCCTGAGGCTTGAGTTGTTACTGGTGACATTGGGGACAATGGCAGAAGCAGAGGCAATGAAGATGTGGAAAGAAATCCTCTCTGAAATCAAAGGTCCTCAGGGGCAGGGGAACTGAAACTCATCCCTTGACTGCATTGCAGCCGAGGTGCCATTCTCGAATGGAGATTGTGAAGGCCTTTCTGTCTGCAGTCCTGTAACAATGTGTCCTGGCATTTGTTCTTACCAGTAACAGCAGTCTCCATGCTGTAATTACAGGCAATTGCTCGGGAAAATCAGCAGAAACTCTCACCCCTCCAGTGGTACAACTGCAACAAACCCCAGGTACGCAACTGACACAGCCACACCTGCTACCTCCTGAGGTCCCAGCACGGGGCTGAACCCCTGGAAATCTCATTACAGTTGCAATGGCCAGCTTTCCTGGAGGCTCTGGAACTTACTGTGTGCATGGTCAGGGTAACAGCCAAAAGAGATGTGTCAGGGCTGGAAGAGGCCCTGGGGATCCTGAGGCTAGAGTGTTGCTGCAGCATTGTGAGACTCTTCCCAAGTCATCTGAGAGACCTCCATGCACACAGTGTGACTAGGGTACGAGGCTTTGCGGGCAGTGTGCTGGGGACCAGGGCACTTGCTGAGGTGTCCTAATACCCTCATTTGTTCACTCACCACACCCTTAGGTGAGGGAAGCCTGGTTGTGCCTGGTTATCTCAAAGTCACCTGCGACTGTGGCCCCAGACAGTGTGACATTTCTAAAGGGTGGAGGTGGAGATCACCCTTGCTTATGTCAGGATGAAGCTGCAGAAGTTGTCCTGGACATCATGATCATGCTCTGCCTCTCCTTAAGTGGACGAGGAGGGACTGCCATTCTTCCATGGCTCTTACACCCCTGGGGCATTCATCCCACTGG
Source organism: Pitta sordida (assembly GCA_013390025.1). Classification (NCBI taxonomy): domain Eukaryota; kingdom Metazoa; phylum Chordata; class Aves; order Passeriformes; family Pittidae; genus Pitta; species Pitta sordida. The sequence continues at coordinate 218,559 of WEKX01025178.1, forward strand.
GTTTTGGTAGTTTCAGAGCCTGCCTGTCCCTGACCATCTACTAAGAGGATATGGTAACATTTGCCCATTTTCCAAGAACTTACTTGATTGCTTCTATTTTCAGGGATTGGGCAGATAGCTCTTTTTTGAATAAAGGTCCTCTTTACCTCCTTGGGGCTAAGCTCTGTCCCTGTCAGATGAGCACTCACATACGCTCCTTCCCAAATGGATGGCTAATTTTCCTCTGTCCTCTCACGTACCTATTTGAGTGGAAACTGCTCTTTTCTGGAAGCAGCACACCACACCTCGTGAAACAATACTGAACCGGAAATTAAATTTAAACACAGTCAATGTGTGTTTCAGTACTGGCTCCTGACTGAGATCATTCACTATGAGACTGGGTGGGGGGTCCTGACTCCAATATTTTTCCTCCAGGTAGAACTTAACGTGAATTTCAAGAGCGCTGGTTTGAGGGAGAGTCCTGTAGTGGCAGCATTTCTCTGTCTCCATCTGGTGCACAGACAACCCAGTGTGCTGCATGCTAAGACATCTCCTGCTATATTTGTAAATATTACTAATTACTCTGAGCTCCTTCAGAAGCACTAGAATTAAAGGGAATAAGGAACAAACTCCAACGCTGTCCTTCTGAGATGCTGCAAGCCGAGGTTTATCAGCCAGTGTCACTGAGCACAGAAACTTAGCAGCTGCAGCAGTGCTGCAAAGCCCTGAAGACAAAATGCAGCTGTGCCAGCAGGGCAGAGCTAGAATCCCACACGTGGGCTCTGGCCTCCCAAAAACTTTTCAGCAGTAGAGGAAGACATCAAAAGGCTCAGTTCTGAGCTCAGCTGAGGAGTTAAGAAGAAAAGGCTTTTTCTACTGAAGAAGCTGTGGGAAGTAGAGGCTCTCAGAGAAACTGTAGAATGAGCATCCCTTGAGCTGATAGCAGCCCTGACACTGCAGCCATAGGAGGGGGCTTACATGGGTGTGGGCTCCACAGTTGAGCGACAAGATCAGGAGTTTCTCAGGACCAGTACCTCAATGAAATCCATGAATCAATACAGAAGAAGTAATCTGTGCCTTCGAAGGTTGTGAGTAGGGTGGTAGAAGCAAGGCTATGGTGCTGAATTCAAGAAGCTATATGACTGGTACAATCAATTTGTGTCATTTTTCCAGCTTGTTTGCTGCTTTTCTTTGTTTACCATAGAGAGAAAAATAATCAATAATTTTCAAAGGGCATGAAAATGAACAAAGAACTTAACTTAAAAAAAAATTAAGTAAAATATATAATTTGCAATGTTGAAACTAGTGGTTATGACAAAATATCATTCCTATTCATTCATGTGTCAGGCACAATTCAAACTCATTTATGCCCAAGGACTACGACTAATTTAGGTTTGTACAGCTGCAACCTTGTAATTCACTGCCTCAGCCGCATGCATTAGCCAAGGGCTCTCCCCCCTAGTGACACAGGTCTTCGAGCCCTATTCAGTCCTGCAGTGTAGCCCATAGCACAGAAATAGCTGGGGAAGCTCCATGGGTGAATTTGGCAGGCTGTGCCCTGCTCTTGCTGAAGGCAGGCAGTGATCCATTTGCTCTAATGTGGACATGCCCAGGCTGAGGTGGCCAGGAGCTGCTCCAGGAGATCGATGTGGGGCAGGAGCACATATGTGCCATGACACAGGGTTCAATGTGGGGCTGCTCGATGTAGCTGAGACGCAGCTGGCACAGCCAGGACACAGCTGGGATCTGGCTGGCTCCAGGTTGGAGAAGCCAGGTTGTATTTACACAGAGCTGCCTATGAGCTCCCAAGCCCTGGCTCTTGGCAGCTACTCCCTGATTTGTCTAGACTACAGCTGGACTCAAGTTGGCTCCTGTCCAGCTCAAATGAGTCTCTCAACACCATGCTTCCTGCGTGTCCAACACTGGGATAAGCATGGTCAGTGAGAGCTCCCATCTATCTGGATCAGCCGCCTGCATCATACCATGCAGTCAGTTCTATAGATGTTGATATTACATCCTGAATTTGTTATAACACTTATTTCCTGAAACCTTTCAAATAGACACATCTTGTTTTGAGTTTGCAGGTCATACAAGATTTCTTGTCCCTGATTGGTATTCCTTGGCAAATCTGCAACATAAATATGTGCTATAAATAGATATATTTTCTACCAGTTGAGCCAAAATTGAATGAAGTCCATAAAGAGGCATAGACAGCCTTCACTGGTTTTACAGTGGGACATTTACTTTTGTTCTGGATGAAAAATAATTGCTGTTTAACATGAAGTTTTCAGGTCGTAGTTGACTCTCAGGCTATGTTCATATTAGTATATTAGGCAGCACAGATTCCTGGGCCCTGATACGTGGTCATCCGTGCTATTGAATAGTTAAAATATTCCATAGTGCAGTGCTGGATATTGTTAATAAGGAGACTTCAAAACAATTTCAAAGCATTAGGAGTCGATACAGCTTAGTCATCTCTCAATGAGCAGGTTGGATATGGCTGCTCTGTTTTGATGGATAAGGGACTTTACCTCTATGGACACGCAGTTCCATGCCAGTTGGCCTCAGGGCCAGAAGTGATCCCAGGAACACTTATTTTACCAATATAGACAAAGCCTTTGGTGGGGACCACTTATTTAAGTGTGTGTAAGCAGGTAATTGTGCAATTGTGCGGGATTGTGCAATTGTTGCTTGGACTAATTGCATATGCCAGATCTTTACAAGATGGTGAGTGTTCAGCAACCAATATCACAGAATCACAGAATATCACAGAATATTCTGAGTTGGAAGGGACCCACAAGGATCATCGAGTCCAACTATGCACCTTTTTTTTTTAGTAAAAAAAGAAGCAGTGTTTTTGCATAATAAACACTTAAAAACCTGGCTCTATGGGTCTGTTTAAAGATGTCAGAATTCAACAGAAGTAGTTGAATTTGATATTTCCATGGTGGTTTTGGGTTGGGGTTTTGTGTTTGTTCTGTATTTATTGCAGTTTCTGAAATTTATGTCTTATTGTGGCTGACCACATGAACGTGGGAATAAAGAAAATTGGCTACTCAACTTTTTAAAAGAGAAAATTACCCAGCTACAAAGTGGAATCCTTGTCAGTCCAGGAGGTAAAAGGAACAGGAATGGTTAAAAATGGAGGCCTGGGGCTATTGAAGCATCATGAGCTCTGATCCATTGCATTAAAATCATAGCAACAGGTGATTTAAACTGATTATTTGAATACTGTTAATTAATGCTATAACAAACCCCTTTTTTTTTCACTGAGGATCATAATAAGAGTCTTTTCTCTTAGCAAAATATGCGGATTTCATATTTCTTCAGCTTATTACATTCCCTACTGCTCTTTAATCCACATTGGATCAATAATAAGGAAGATTTCAAATGCAACTTCATTCATTTTAGCCTGTTTTCTCTTGATCAGGTTACTTGGAGTCTACATTCCTCAAGCTCTTTCCTGCTGTGCTGGTCATTCAGCATAGCCCCAGGACCAAGATAAATCCTGGATTGCAGTTTCCGTCAGACTCATGACACCATTTGTAGTTGCAGACACTCCAGTTGGGCTTTTGAGCCCTTTAATTTGGCATCGTGGTGTTAGTGTCAATTTTTGAAAGTGTTCTTCCATTCCAGTTGGCTGTACTTCAGGGGTACAGGTGAAATTGAGAGTTTTCTGATTCAGTTTATCTCTTTTCAAAATCACAGGATCACACAGGATATTCCGAGTTGGAAAGGAATCACATGGATCATGATAAAGATCATGTTCTGTGCAGAGATCCTTTTTTTTAACTTCCTTGGAGGATTTCAGAACCTCTTGAAAATGTCGCAAGTAGTTCCCAGTGGTCACTTTATCTCCTGCTGAAGTACAGCCAGCTTTGGAGTGATCTGTGGCAAATATTTAACATTCCAGAGCAACAATTTAGGGTAGGAAGTGGAAAGGAAAACCTTGTTAAATTGAAACTAGAGGGAGATTTCTGATAGGCAGGATATAGGTACCTCAATTGTGCTTTGATTCATTACAGCTACCTCCTTGGGGTAGTCATAAGCTTGGTTACCTTCAATAAACAGTCATAAGAGGAAAAGAACTATAGAAAGAGAATTTCAGAATCATCATTTGCAAACATGAATGAGTTAAACACCATCTGATAAGAAGGCAGTGTTTTGGGTTTTATTTTCAAAACATCCCATGTGTAAATGAGTAATGCAACATTCAACCTCTTGAGCAAGTAGCCATGTACATAATGTACATAATGAGCTGTTTACTCAAGATACTTCCATCAAACACAATCAGGTTGCCTAACTACGTTTGCAAGACCCCCCCATTGCAACAGGTACTGACTGCAAAGGCCTCGAACAAAAGTCTAAGGAGGGATTAAAGCTAAATATGACATGGATAGATAGTGAACATTGACGTACAGAAATGTTATCTCTGGGAAAACAGGGATGGTGACAGGTGGGCTGCTGGAAAATAGACCTGACAGGGAGCCATCCAGTGTAATACTGGAGGCATAACCTGCCAGTCAGAGGAAAGGTGAGAGAGGGGAAAGGTTTAGTGGAGATTTTTCCCTTTTCTGCAACTGATTACATCCAGTGCAGAGCCTGAAGCATTTTGATTTGATTTGACTGCCCAAGGCAGCGTGGCCTGAAAGTTCACATGTTCTGCAAGGGCATGCATCTTTTACTTTTAAGACTGTATCTGATGAATGAGACACATGATATAATGTACCAGTTTATCTCAAGAAAGCCATAAAGTAGAACAGTAATCAGGAAAAGATTAATTAAAAAATGCCAGGTCGCAGACATATTATTTTGGAACCAATTACTCTCTAATATTAAGATACCTGCAATATTAAAGTTCTTGGTCTTTCCATGTTTTGGCACAGATCTATCAGTTGCTGCTAGTCAGATGTTATTCTTCAAGCACTGACATTTGAAGGTGGGAATTGTGAAAATGTTACTCAAACTTGCCCTTACATTAGTAGGTCAATGCCCTCTGTTTTATGTCAGACAGGAGATCCAACTCATGGATGAGAGACCTGGAGGTGGAACAAGAGTTTCAGAGGCCAGTCCACTCCTGAAGTTTCAGTTTGAAGCTCTCAGTACATATCCCTGAATACTTTCCCTCTGGACTCCTCCATGAAGTAGCATCCTTGGGCAGTATTGACTGGTTTTGTGTTGAAAATGGGGAACAGAGGAGAGGAGGACATGGAAGGATGTCCATTTTCCAGACACTAGAAAACTCCAGAGAAACTATCAAACAAGCTCTTTACAAGGTCAAGATGGGCAGTAGTCAACATGGATTTATTAAAAGGAAGTCTGGTAAACTAGATCTTTTCTTTCACAGTAGGGTGAATTATTTAGGGGATAGGGAGAAAGTAAGAATCCTGATTTTTGTTTCAAGGTAGTCTCACACAATAGACAAATATGTTCTAGAATTAATCACTATGTAATAGTGATTGTTGGCTTGCATTGTACTTGGAAAGTTCACTACTAATTTAACTATTAATTCATCTCTATGGAAAACTGTAGGTGATGGAGATCTGCAAGGGTCTGTTCTGGGTCACGCCTTTCTATAACAACTTGAATGATGACAAACTGTGTGTATGCTAGTAGCCATGTCCAGAATTTAAAATGTTTGTGACAAGTTGCAGAAATAGGCTGAAAAGGGAAAACTTCAGTGGTGGAGGTGCAAAATGCTACATCTGAGCAGAAATAGAACAATTAGGCCAATTTGAGACAGGGAACAATTGTTTCACTGGCAGCTCTCTTTTGAGAAGACTCTAGGGTTATAGTAGATCACATGCTTAACATGAATCAGCTGTGTCATGGGATAGCAAAAAAGACAGACATTGTGTTGGGTTCTGGTAAGAGGAATGCAGCTTGTGAGACAAATGAAATCATCCTTCTGCTCTACTTATCATTGGTGAGGCCTTGGCTGTGGGATTATGTTGAGTCTGGGGCACTTCAGTAAAGATGTGGGTCAGCTGGGGAGAGGCCAGAAGGGGGAAATGGGTATGATCAGAGCCCTGAATAGAGTTGTGTTGTTGAGACTGAAAAAAATGTGATCAACCTAGAGAAGACTGAAGGAGAGCACAACAGCATTCTCCAAGCACAGAAAGAATACTTAATATTTTTTAAATGTAATGGTAAGAGGGCCTTAAATTTAAGTAGAAAAGATTCAGGTTTGTCACTGGGAAAAACATGCAAAAAACCTAATGACCAAAGGTAATGAAACGCTAGAATCAATAGCAGAGCTTGGAGGACAAGCTAGACAAACAGGACAGAAATTACACAGGTACCATTTATGGTTTTTAAAGAATCTTGTTTTGAAACAAGAAGGACTATTTTTTGAGATCTTTCCTGTTGAGTTTACTTCAAGTTCATGGGAGAGTATATTTAAGTAATCCAGCACTACAGGATCACATCATGGCTGAGGATGGAAGAGATGGCTTACCCCAACTCGCTGCTTAAAGTGGGGACAGGAAATGGTGGCTCAGTGCCATGCTTAGTCGGGTTTTGAATATCTCTAGATATTTAGACTCTGCAGTGTCACTGCACGACTTGCTCTAGTGTTTTACCACAGCTTCTTATTTTCAATTTATTGGAATTTACGGCATTACCTCTTGTGCTGTCACTGGATGCCAGTGAGAAGACTTTGGCTCCACCTTCTTAACTACACCCATAAGGTGTTTATTTACATGGATAAGATGTTTTGGAGTCTTCTTTTCTCCAGTCTGAACTGTCACAGTTGTATCAGCCTCTCCTAATATGGCAGATGTTCCAATCCTTTAATCAACCTTATGATCTTTTTCTGGATTCACTTCAGAGTGACCAGTGCACAGTACAACACTCCCAATTGTGTCCTCCTAGAGTTGAGCAGAGGGGGAGGAGCAAGATTTGATGGTGGTCCATCATCCAGGTCATCAATGAATATCTTGGAGTTTTGGTTGCAGTATCAACCCCTGAATATACCACTAATAACTGTCGTCCTGCTGAGTTTGTGACAGTGACCACAACCTATTAAACCTGTCAATTTAGCAAACTGTCAGTCCACCTCACTATTCAATTTGCATTTTATCAATTAATTCGTGCAGATTTTATAGGAGAGAGTACCAAGACACTTGCTGAAGTGACAATAAACCTCTGCTACTATCCCTTCATCCACCATGCTAGGTATCTCATCATGGAAGTCTGTTCGGTTTGTTAAGTGTAAATCCATGCTCTGTCACCTGCACAGAAACAGAAACAGAGGCTTACTAGGTTGCAGTTCCCCAGTTCCTCACCCTTGCTCTTGTTGAAGACAGTAGTGACATTTGCTTTCTTCCAGTCCACATGAACCTGCCTGTTTTCCCTGATAATTCAGAGATAAATGGAAGTTATGATATTGATATCATAATATCATATGATAATGATATTGCCCAGGTCCCTCAGCACTTTTGGATGCACCCCCTCAGGTTTCATGGACTTTTTCATGCTCATTTTAAATTCCCTAACTTGATCCTCATCCACCAATGTTAAGTCTTTCATGCTCCAGACTTTCCCTCTGATCTCAGGGCCCTGGGTTTTCTGAAGGCAGGGCTCAACAGTAAAAAGTGAAGTCAAGTGGGCATTGAGTACTTTGACCTTTTCCGTATCTTTTTTTCCCTAAGGTCTCTTGCCGTATTCAACACCAGACCTACATTCTCCCTAGTTTTCTTTTTGTTGTTGATAAACCTGTAGAAACCCTGAAGTCCATGTTGTGATCCTGCCTTTTGCCCTACTCCCTCCTCCCAGACTCCTACCCTCCACCATTTTACATTCACTGTAGTCAAGACTGCCCTGACCTTCATATCCCAGAGCAGTCTTCCCTTGTTTGCAAGCACAGAGTCTGTCACTATATAAAGGTGTGTCAGTATGTGAGGAAGGGGCACACAGCCATGTAGAAAAATTCAGCATTCAGATTAGTTTCTTGGCTGTGATCTGAGAAAAATAGAGAATTATGTTATGTGTCTCCTTATTTTCAGGCCATCTGTATATTGTGCATCTGCCACTACACCCAAACAAGCGTTAGTTCTGAATTAATTTTTCTTCATGGCAGGAAAACAGGTGGTATTGGGAAGTTGTTGCATTGGACTTCTGAGTTCTTAACGTTAGGAAGCGGTTTTTCTGAGTTTGATCACTATAGTCGATCTGACTCACCCTTCCTCAAGTCCTCTATCTCGACTAGGCAAGGAGAATCACCAGAAATTTCTGCTGGGGCTGCAAGAGGAGGTAACATCTGGTGAAACGGTGAGGATAAGGATTGGAGAGGAGAGGATTGGAGAAAAAGGAAGAAAAGGCAAAAAGAAGGTAAAAAGTAAAAAAGAAAAAAAACAGGACAAGAAAACATTTCTGTGTGTGGGACACTGGGATCCAGAAGGCCAAATCATACCTCCACCACTGACCTACAATATATCTTTAATTAAGTCCTGTTGTTTCTTTGAACTGTTCTACAGTCTGCAGAAGTGTTGAGGGCAGGAGAGGAAAGAGGGTTTGTCCAAGGAAGATCTATTCGTGCTTCCATGATATTAAGCCTGCACCTGGTAGGTACGTGTCTCCCATTGTGTGATGTTAGGAGTTATGTGGCTACGTACCCTCTCTGCCTCAACTATCTGATGCATAAACTCACCAGCTACAGGAATTTCCCCTCATTTGTTTAATAAAATTGTGAACTCAGGCTCCAGTGAGCTCCTGTCTGAGCACTGGGTTGAGAAGGTGTGGTGGTTTGGCCCTGGTTGGATGCCAGAAATTCACTCACAGCTGCTGTCTCACTTCATCCCCTCCCCTCTCTTCACAGAAACAGGAGAGAGAGGAAAAGAAAAAAAACAAACCTGAACTGTTCTGGTATAGCAGGAATGAGGACTATTAGAAATCTTTTACTCTCACAGGCAAAACAAAACTCCAAAATGAGTATGTAAAGAATTTATTTCTAACAAGATCAGAGCATAAAGTGTGAAGTATCATCTTAAAGGCAGCCATCCCCCCTATCTCTCCATCTCTTACAACAGATACCACATTCCCCCTTTCCTCCAGCAGGCAGTGGGGGACAGGAGTAGGGGAAAACCAGGCAGTTGGTGTTTCTCTGCCACTACTCAGGGGAGGAGGCCATTTCCCTGCATTCCATGGGGTCCCTTCCATGGGAGAAAGTCTTTCATGACCCTCCCAGTGTGAATCCAATCCCAGGGGTAGCAGCTCTTCCATACTCTGCTCCCCATGGGTCACTCCACAGGGTGCAGTCCTTCAGCATTGGCTGCTCCAGCATGGGTCCCATTCCAAAGCACACAGATCCTACAAGGTAGAGCTCTGCTCCAGCATGGACTCTCCTCTCCATGGGCCACACGTCTCTCCTGGGACTCTGCTCCAATGTGGGCTCCAATGGGCTGCAGCCTCTCTCCAGCATCCACCTGCTACAGCATGGGCTCCCCTGTCCATGGGCTACAGGTGGATCTTCTGCATCCCTGGGTTCTCTCCATTCCATGGGCTGCAGGGGGACAGCTGCTTCACCATAGTCATCACCATGGGTTGCAGGGAGACATCTGGAACATCTCCTCCCCCTCCTTCGGCCCTGGCCTTCGTGCTTGCATTTCCTGTTAGAACTTCTCACTGCTCTTCTCTGACAGCCATGATTGTCTTCGTCCTGTTCTAACTCTTTTTTTCCCCTTCTTAAATATGTTATCACAGAGGCATCTCTATCTCTCCTGATTGGCCTGGCCTTGGCCAGCGGCAGGTCCAGCCAGGAGCTGGCTGGCATTGGCTCTGCCAGCTGTGAGGGAGGCTTCCAGCAACTTCTCAAAGAAAAGCCTTCCCCATAGCCACCCCTCTACCAGAAACCCAGCCACAGAAAACCCCTATACAGAAGGCCAGTTTTGGTCCATGTTCTCCATGCCTGGGAATAGACTAAGTTCAGTGCTTCTTTACCTGGCTTAGCAGAGAGGGAGGATGTTTGGAAGGCTGAAAATGAGTGAGGTGAGTTAGAGACTATGCAGGTGACTTTGTCAAGGAAACACAATTGGTTGGTTTATTTATTCGGGAAACATTTTCTTTTCTGCTGAGGCAGATAGGAGAGGTTATTCCTTGTCATTGATAGCAGTACTTCACATAAAGTTTGTCCAAGGTTTGAGATAGTTGCTCTGAGGTGTAGCCACAGAAATAATAGTAAAAAGAAGTCAGAATTCCCTTGTTCTTCACATAAAACATGCACAATTAGATTCTAATGATAGAAGGATGGGCAAAATTATCACCCTCCATAGTCAAATGGCATAGCCTCAAGAAGGGGTATGGCTTACCCTTGCACAAACAGGCATTACCTTTTGCCCTTGCTAGAAGTGACTCAGCTGCAAATATCCTTTGCAATTGATTGTTAACCTGGAAAAACAAATTATTAGAACTTTCTAGAAGGGCATGTGCAAGGCACCAGAGAGATCAACACTCAGCTTGCAAAATGGTCTTTTTAAAGACCACAATAGGCTTTGAAGCACACTGTAAGGCACAGAGTAGAACCATAGGCAGGCAAATAAAACCTGTCTCTCCTCAAGCTCAATGAAACTATTGCCACTGGCTAACTTCCTGGGGAACAGGCTAGGAACTCTACTGATGCTTCTAGCCTGGGATTATATGCTCTGCAGCAGTACTAACTGGCCTTGGCATGTGAATAAACAGCAGGAACAAGCTTCTATGCAATAAGCAATGGAGAAATATTTACCTCCCTGAAAAGTCAATATTTTAGCACAAACATGCTTGGAAGAGTTTATGAAGGAATTTTATTTGTAAGCAAACTTCAAAGCTTTTTTATGGGTTGTTTTTTTAGCTACTATTATTTACATTTTCTGATGGCAAAACAGTTCCCAGAAGACTGAATGGGATGAGTTTACAGCTCCAGCAAACTGAGGGAGTGACACACAGCACTTCAGTGCAGGCTGTGCAGTGGGAGTGAGCGTGTCAGGATATCGGTCAAGTTGTTTCCCAAAGAGACATTCAGAGTGATGTACTCAGCCTGGGCTTCTGGCTTCTGCTGAGTGACATGATATGAAAATGCCCTGCAGATTAAAGAGAGTTTTCCAGTGCTCCCTGCTTCTGAAAAGTGAAAACTGCATATGGATTCAAATTTTAGTTTACTTCTTTTTCTATTTTTTTTTTGTGTGTTGTTGGTTTTTGTCTTTTTTCTTTTGAGGGGGGAGGGTTTTTTTGGTTTTGGGTTTTTTTTTTAATTATTTATTCCTACCCAATTCAGTCCTCCAGTTTATTCCAATAAGGGAATTTTTTTTTTGTATCCTGAGAGCTATTTTATGGTTCCTAATTCTTCTGTCAAAGAAATGGAGACACTCAAGAAGGGTGAACTTGGACACAGAAGGAATGAGGCCAGGCCACCCAGCATTAGTAGTGAATGTTCTTGTAGTTGATAGAGCTGTTACCCTATGTTCTCTGTAGCTCTGTCTTTGAGTTTAGGTTATAACTTAGTATTATTACCTCTTTCCATTCCCAGTACAGGGAGCTGAGGTAACCATTTGCCATTTTAGCAAAGTACCAAAAGGTGGGTGATGAAGTGGCCAACCTGACAGTACTTGGCAAGCCAAAGACTGCAACCTTATTCCCCAGCCTCCTTTGTGCCTTACTGTGCAGAATCCCTGCTTAGCTCTGTAAAAGTGCTTAGAAACAAACATTAAGTGACTCTTTCTCTGACTTCCTTACCAAAACCTCTCACTTTAATCTTGAAATGCTGTAAGAAAATGGATACAGATGTACGCTACATATAATACCCTATGGTTCTAAATGAAAAATATGAGGTGCAAAACTGAAAGGTCATGGAAAGATCATTAACCACATGGAACTGCAGAGTCTGCAGTTTTTCTCCTACCTCACAAATTGTTAGTTTCCTGCTCTGACAACTTTAAGATGTGATATTACTGTATCCTTCCTGAGCACCTCTGTCCCATAGACTCCAGAGGAAAAATATGCTGTGATTTGCATTGCTGTCCTACATGTGAAAAGATCTGTTTCTCACATATAGAGGGCTGCACCACTAAAGCTGTCCTGATAACTCTGAGGAAATCCCAGCTGCATAGCTGTAGCTGTTGCTATATCCTGTGCTGTAGATAGCTAACATGACAAAGAAGCCAGAGTTTCCTGGAGTATCTCAGTGGTTAGGATGCTGGCAGATGACTCAGACACAGAGGGGTTTAATTTTGCTTCTATTCAGTGACCTTGTATAAATCATTTCCCATCCTCTGAAAGTGCTTTGAAAATGATGGCTAAGAAGTGGTATATAAGAGCTTGGTGTTTTAGCAGGGCCTGGTAGACATTTCAACATAGCCATTTTGTAATCAGAAAGACAATGGTTTATACTGGTGCCAACGTATTTCATTTGGGCTCTCCAGTGCTTTGCAGTTCCCAGTGGTACAGCTCACTGATGTACCATGAACACCTCAGCTCTTTCTCACTGCCCTGAGCAGCCCATGCGTGTGTTGCTTGCTTGATGAGAGTGATGACTCCAGATTTAAAGGAAAGCTAATATAACTGGTGAGCAAACACAGTTTTTTTGTTCCCCTGACCAAAAGAAATTGCACAGCATGTGAGGATGGCATACAGTTAGAGAAAGGAAATATGGAATTCAGGGGAATGCTTTCTTACAATGAGATTTGAAGGAAGAAGCTCATGCAACAAGGAAGCAAACCACACGAAACTTCGTGCTTGTTTCTGAATGTTGAATCAATGGGAACCTTTCTTGGGAGCACAGCAGAAAACAAGCACTTGACATTCAGAGGAGTTTCTACATTTGAGGCAATGGATGCTTTAGTGAATGTCTGCTCCTAACCTAAGCTTACTCATGTGTAGAGAAAATAGAGTATCTTGTATTTTCTTCAGCTAATTCAGGTTTTGATTGCTTTTGGTCTTTTGATTGAGGTGAAAAAGGTGTCCATGATTGTACTCTGAAAAGAGAGAGTGCAGGCTGTTACACTGAAAATCAGATCACAGAATCACAGAATCACAGAATCAGTAAGGTTGGAAAAGACCATAGAGATCATCAAGTCCAACCTATCACCTGTTACCTAATCTAATCTAGTCAAACCTGTTACCTAACCTGACCTGTTGCCATCCTACTACCAACACATCATCCTACCTATAACACACTACCCTAATATCTAGGTCATGCCACCAAGAACTTCATCCAACCTTCTCTTAAACACCTCTAGGGCCGGTGACTCCACCACCTCCTTGGGCAGCCCCTTCCACTGAGAGATCACCCTCTCTGTGAAAAAGTTCTGCCTGATGTCCAGTCTAAATCTCCCCTGGCGCAGTTTAAGACTGTG
>WEKX01025178.1:232063-257800 GCA_013390025.1 Pitta sordida
TGATCCAGTCCACTCTAAACCCATCCAAACCACAAGCCTCCAGCTTCACCAGGAGTTTGTTATGGGGGACAGTGTCAAAGGCTTTACTAAAATCCAGGTACACCACATCAACAGCTCTTCCCTCATCAACCAGGCGGGTCACCTGATCATAGAAGGAAATTAGATTGGTCAGGCAGGACCTTCCTTTCCTGAAGCCATGCTGACTAGGTCTGATCTCCTTACCCTCCTGGAGGTGCAACATCATTTTCAAACACAAGTGAGATTTATACTTTGCTTTTTGTCACATTGTCCCATATGTGAATATTTTCACAGTAAACAGTCCAGATGTTTCTTAATCTGTATCCTTCCCTGACATCCTTCCTGTTCTTGGTCTTCTATTTTCCCAAGATTTTTTTTTTTTTTTAAATTAAGGGTGTTGCTTGCAGAAATGCAGTTGTGGAATAAATAAACATGAGTTCTGAATGGTTGTGCCTGTATGACATCATTGTGTGGAGTGCTGGCTGACTACAGAAAACATGGGTCACTAATCAATGGAAGACTGTTCTCTACTCTAGAAGAAAGGACATTTTTCCAGCGAAAGCTGTCTATATGCAAATCACCACCTCTGTTGGCACTAGAGACTAGATTGAATGGGTATAGGGGACATCTCTGAAGGATCTCTCTCTGTCTCAGTATCAGGAGACAGAGAGCTGAGTAAGAACAGTGACCTGCTGCATCTATTTTCTCTGTGGAAGACAAGCAAATATGAATTTTGGAGCTAGATTACCCCGGTGTCCTTAATTAGCATCACATTGCTAGAAAGGACAGGAAACACTAGAGAAGAGCTTTTTCCCCATGCACTACCTACCTGCCTCTTTCACATCTGAATGCTCTCTGCTGTTGCTCATTATTTCAGGCAGGTTCCTGAGATCAATGAACTATGCTTTCCATGCTGCTGCCTGATCAAGCACACTGAGAGGCTGTGATCTAATCTTGTAAATTGTTTTGAAACACTGCTTATATAAAAGGTACCCAGCCTGATGTGATGGCTCTAAGAATCTCTTTTCAGTGTTTGCTTTCAAATCAATGCACACCCTGACTGTGCCTCTCTGTTAGAGTGCTCTTTTTCATAACAGCTGGAGGTCTGGGACCTATTGGGACTTCAGCACTACTTTTGCTTATGTTGAACACCTTGAGTTTTGAAATCCTATTTCCAGGATGAAGAATTAGGAATAATCCCAGAGTGAGAAAACGAAGAAATGAAGAAATGGTAAGCCATCTGCAGCACAACTGCAGAAACTCAAGCAGACATTAGATTGTTGTCACCTACTGTGATTAGGGATACAAATGTGGCTTATGTACCGTATTTTATTGTATGCACTGGTCCAGATATGTCAGCTTGTTTTTCAATTCCATTTTGCACACTGGATGCAATTGTGAAGTTGAGCAGTAACCCTTCAGACTTAATTTCTATAAAGCAGTTGTCCTTTGGGCTTCCCTCAGCATGCATGACAAACTTTATGGGAAGAACTTCCTGAAGGCCTTCATTTAGCCCTCCTGCATACAGAATGATATTCCACTCCAGTTCCAGGAAATGGGCATTTTGAGAGAGTGCAGTTCAAAAGCCTTGTTTTCCAGTGGGTCAAGTGCACAGAGCTCTGTAACTTTCAATTGGATTTCAGATGTCTTGTAAAAGATATCAGGAACAAACTCAGCCAAATCTGCAGTGCTGAGGCTGAACTTTCACACCAGCCTAGTTCTGTGGATATGTAACATTCATTAGTGACTTAAGTCTATATGGGAATGAACAGGAATTCACAGATTTCTTGTGACTGAGATGCTCCTGTTGTGATGGCCTGGGCCTGCGGGCTACCCTGTGTGCTCCTCACAGCAGGGAGCTGCTCCCCCACTAAACATCCATGGATTTAGTGAATCTATCAGCAGCTGTAGTTATTTTGCCAATCTAGAAAGGGGTTTCATAATTTGTCCCTACAGGTTCCACTTTAAACTTTTTTTTAAGAGTAGCTGTGAATGGTGAAAGGAGCCCTTTTCATTATCCAAATCCCCAGGTCTCTTGTCTGTCTGTTTGTGGTTGTGTGGTGGCCACTTAAGATCTAGCCTGGGAAAATCCCCAAGACATAGGGCACAAGGGCCCAGATGTGAACCACAGCTCAGTCGATGAGGTCTGGCAGGTTCCTTACTTGTGACTGGGCTAAACTTCATGTGTGCTCTGAGCGCTCCTTCAAGTGATCTGCACCAGAGTGCTGCTGAGGTGACACAACCTAGACTGTGAATGCAGCAAAATGCATAGAGCTGGGCCTAGGCAGAAGTGAAAAAAGGATCGGACAGCGCTAGTAGAAAATGGATGTAAAAAGATAGGTTCCTTCATACCTTCCAACCCTCCCTTAGCTACTCAGTTTAAAAGTAAAGAGAAATACCAGCTTGGCAAAATTGAAAAAAAAAGGTCTCTACAAATGTGTGTCCTTTTTTTTCGTTGAGTTTGCACATTTCACTTCTACAGGGAGAATAACAGCTGCAATCTTTCCTCATCACAATTGCAAAGAAATGATCATCCCCTTTTGCTGCATTTCCTAACTCCCCCAGTTCCTCTTTCAGGTTTATGCCTTTTCTGCATGAAGTTCTCTTGGTAGCATGGAAATTAATTGAAATGAGTGTGACTAAGAGGGGAAGACCCAATAATGTCAGGATTTCAGTAGTAGCTCCTGAGTTGCACAAGTCCTATTTTTACAGCGATTGCAGATTGCAGACAATCTCATGAATCATTGCAAATGTACGCAGCTAAACACAAGTTATTTATTCCCAAAGGCTGGGCCTGAGTGGTTAAAGCATGTACATCTACAGTGCATGGGTGCTAATAATAACCACTGCCTTTAGACAGCACCGTGAGCTGGTGTCACTCACAAACATGATGGAGCCTGATCTACAGAGGTGTAGCGAAACCACAGCATTTACTGAAGTAAATCTCCTGCAAGCAATTACTCCTTCCACTTCCTGCAAAACCCTCGCTCCCACAAACCATTAGAATGTCCCTGCCAGGAGTCTAGAGGCAAAACCATGTCCAAATCTCTATGTGCTATATTGCTCCTTTCCTTCTTTGCCTGTGCATTGTTTAAGTGTCTTGCACTTGCCTTCAAGGTCAGCTATAACTCTTACAGGTGCCAATTTGGGGCAACTTCTGTACTCCAAGTGCTCTAGTCCAATTTTCCTGCAAAGGCATTTGAACTTCCTTCCATCTGCCAACTGTAATGGGAACTTCTTCCTGAACTGAGTCGTTCATTGTTCAGTGCTCATCTGCAGAATCATCTGCCTAGGCTGTTTCTTTAGAAAGAATTAAAAGAGAAAAAGGAAGAGAAAAAGCTACTGTCTACTAAGCTACTTACTGAGACTACTGTCTTTAATAAAGCATTAATCCTTATTAAATTCCTCTATAATCTTTATGCTATTCCTTTCCTCTGATGCTCTGTACTCCTTTTTTAATTCGTTCAATATGAGCAAGCAGGGAGTTTCACCCTGGTGTGCTTCTTTATTCACGCTGACCTTGAGATGGCATATTTCTTTTTGGGAGAGGCAATATTAATCAGTGTGGCTGCATGAGTATCTCTAATGCCTCATGGAGAAGGCTTCCTGTGTTTCCAGTCTCAGCTCCTCTTGTGCCTCTTGGCCCTGTGGCCACATTACATTACCCTTACTTACCACACTGTAGTCTCCATGCTGTCTACACTGAAAGGATGCATCATGGCAATTTGATGACTGCAGTGCATTACAGAGACAGACTCCAGTCAGGGAGTCTAGCTCATGCAGTAAGAAGCAGGCATGAAGCTAGTAAATGATGGGGACTGGGAAGCAGAAATGACATTAGCTGGGACAGACAGGTACAGAGACAGATGAGAGACTCACTGTCATGTCAGGGCTATGCTGGGTCCCTTCTATATTACTGTAAGGCTTGTTGCAGACATTAATGGGGTCAGGGTACCATAAAACACAGGATCAGATGAGACTGTCTCCAGTCCCCAATTAAGATGTGGGAATCAGTGACTCAGTGGCGAAGGATGAAGGAATGTCATTCTTGATCCATTTATGTGACTGCCAGGCCATAGCTCAGAATATGAGATTGCTTGGAGTCAATTTTACAACTTTGCTGTCCTCCTCAAGGCACCTGTGAAGCATAACGATGTATGATTAGAACATTGCAGACTGAAAACCTGTTTCCATTGAGATGCATATTTACAGTTTACTGCTCCTTGTGGACTCTATTGGTTTCCTGTTTTCATCTGGGAGTTCTGGCTTCGCATGGCCAAGTGTGTTGCTCCTTTTCCAGTATCCATTTGCCCTAGTGCTGAAGAGCAGCAGAAGGACACACTCTGAAGATCCTTAAATCTAAAGATTAAAGTAGGTTACAAATTCCTTATCATAACCCTACTATTAGGATTAATGGAGAGAGTTACCCATAAATCAAGACAGATTGTGTTTATCTTTCTACAGAAAATGTATAGCTGTACTTACAGAATTTAGGAAGCTGTGAAGCTACTGCAAATACACTTTTCCATCCAGAAGCAACAGACACTTGAACATAAATTGGAGTAGGATATTTTGCTATCCTAAGAATATATCTGTTTTTGAAAACGTTGTACAGCAATGTTGTAGAACATTCAGCTTTTAAGAAGAACACATAGAGTCTCAGGAAACACAAAATATTTTAAATCTATGTATGAGACAAATATGATGGCAACAATGCAATAGAGGGGTGCGTGTATGTTTAGTATGTAGTATATAACTGTATTAGTCTCAAAGCAGTGGACATTGAGTGAACAAAACATGGGCTAGACATGGGTTAGAGGTCGGGGGTTCTGGGGCTCTCTGAGCATTGGTATGTATTGCTGCAGTGCCTGATGTGATATGTACATTCAATAAAATTTCTCCAGCTGTGAGACTTCTGGTCCCCTCTGTTCATCTTTGTGTTTGCTTGAATCATTTAATTTTCTGTATTTTTGAAGAAACCACAAGATTTTCAAATTCCTTGGAAAAGGAGGTTGCAAATCTTGTCTCAAATAATTTCTTCTGTATTTCGCTGCCTCTGAAAGCTGGTAATATGTTACATAATGGAGAAATGGGATGGAAAAATGTGAGTGTTGTTTCAATGCTTTTAGAGATGTCTCAAATGCCCAGTGAACAAGTCTGATGCAATTGTTTCTCTAATGAATCCCCAAAATACTAAAAATGATGAAGGTATGAGAAACTATAGACCTTAACTGTCACGTGCTTTAACATTCAGGGTGTATTCCTTCTTGGATCCTTGATAAATTAGGTAGTTAGCTACTCTTTATCTTAATCTTACCTAATACTAAGAGTTACAGCCTGGATCATGTAGAGATGGGATTTGTGTAGAAGGTACACAAGGACAAAACCATGGAACCTAAAACTTAGCAGTATAATTAAAAGCAATCTGCTCCCATTTTCTCCACCAAAACAGTCCATCAGAGGCACAGTCTGGGGAAAGTGTGGCTTATTGGACTGGGTGAAGCTAGGTGCTTCTGGGGGTAGGTGGGAGCTCTGGCCCTTTGATGATCCTATCACAGCTGTGAGGGTTTTACTTCGCAGCTGGGATGATTTGCTGGGGTTAAAACATTAAAAATTATGTAGGGGGTCAATGTGGAGTAAAGTCCACTAGTGCCCATGCCTGGGGTAGGTGGGGTGCTGCTGCAGTGGGGAGTGAGCTGTCTAGCATGGCATGAGTCACCTGTGCTTGCCTTTTGTTGTCCCACCTGGGCTCCAGTCAAGGCACTCTGCCGTTTTCCCTGAGGTGATCCAACGAAATCATGGTGTAAGGAGGGCAGGACACCTGGCAGCATCTGGAGATTTAGTTTTCAGCAGATTCTGGTCCCAGTCCTGCTCCCAAGGGCAGGTGGCTGCTTGGCCCCAGTGTCACCATCTCACATGTGCCACCAGCACAAGAGCCTCTCAAGTCTGTGGACCATCCCAGCCCTTGCCTCGCATCTGTGGCTAGGGTGGTAGCAGCATCTCATGTGGGACCTTCTCCGGCCCAAAGCTAAGAAGCATATCAACTGTAGAGTCACACCACCACCATAAGACCTTTGGCCTGGCAACATTGTCAGTCCCTTCAAGCCTCAGCCCACAGCATCCTTCTCCTCCATTGCTCACCCGTGGCTTCAGGGTCACAGAATCACAGAATATTCTGAGTTGGAAGGGACTCACAAAAATCATCGAGTCCAACTCCTAAGTGAATGCCCAAAAAGGGATCGAACCCACAATCCTGGTGCCATGAACACCATATTTTAATTATTTTTTAATATAACCTAACTCCCTATCCCATCATCCCATTATCTAGACCTTGACAATGGCTCATGAAGGTGCTTGGTTATATAGCTGGGGCTGCAATCATTTCCATCGGTTCCTGGAAACTTTCTTCCTGCAAATACATGAACAGTAACCCATGCTGTAATCCAATCTACTTCCCTCACCAGGATAGCTGCATGTCCTAGCTCTCACTAATCCCAGTGCCCACAACTGCTTGCTTCAGTGGCTGCTGAATACACAGAGGGTGAGCTGCTCTCCTCCCCATGCCACTTACATTGATGTCACCCTGGGCAGCTCCCACATCCAGAGGAACGCCTTCCTTGAGGCACTGAAGGGCTCTCAGCACCTCATGAAAGTGCCTAGGGACTTCTTGGTTTTATATGGCCCCTGTGTGCTGCTGGAGGCAGAGACCCAGGCAGGTTGCCAACAGCTCTGTCATGGTCATACTGTACAGTCTGCTGAGGAAATTCAGAATGGAAGAAGAGGAGCAAGGCCACAAACACTGAAGAACATGTGCAACCCTGCAAGTTGGAGCCCAGTGTGTTCCAAGGCAGGTTGGATGAGAGAATGTGAACTGTATTTTCCTCTATTCTTTTGACCCCAAGCTATAAGCACTTAAAGATGTGAATATTTCATTCTTCTGCAATGAGTCTATTACAAAGCAGATGCTCCCATCTGGGAACCATAATGGTTTTGGTGGGATAAGTGGGCACCAGGGGGGTCTGTACATCTGTACATCACATCACATACAGCAATATTTTCTTCCTGATACGTCTTATTGACAAAAAATGTTTTTTGGGGGAGAGTTGAAAGAGAAATAATTCAACTCTTTGCATATGTGTCTCACAGTTAAATTCTTTTTGTTGGAGAAGAGAAATTTTCTTGCTAGATGAAATACAGTATATCCTCGCTGCATTGCGACCCCTCCACTGCGACCTCACTGATTTGCGAGGAATTTTTCTTGCAATTCTGATTCAGCCATCTGTGATTTTCCCCGGCCGATGCATGTGCAGTGCCTCTGCTCCGCTGAGGGGCAGTGCTAGCGCTCCCTGTGGGGCAGGACTGGCCTGGCCCAGCAGGGAGGGCCACAGGTCACGCTGTCGCCTGTTATTCTGAGCCCATCTGGGGAACTGACCCCCACTCTGATGCATGTTACTGTTTCCATAGCTACAGGTGGGGAGGGAAGTGCCCCAGGAAAGTGAGGCTGTCCATGGCGGCGGTGGGGCAAGTGCTGTGTGCTGGGATGGGGCAGCAGCAGGACATGCCGACTCCGCTGCTGCAGCTGCAACCCACCTACGCCACGCAGGTCTGGTACAGCGTGTTGGGCTGGGACAGTGCAGGCACGAGCACCAGGGCTGGGGCGGGGGTTGGAAGGGAGCAGCAGCATGGGGTTTGAGCTGCTGGTGGGGCAGTGTGAGCATGTGTGGTAGCAGCAGCCCAGCCCTGGCTGCAGAAGTGGCAGCATTGCCGAAGAAAAGCCCAGGGGTTCTCGGGGAGTCTCCTCAGTCAGAAAGGGCTCAGAAACGGTTCCCTTTGCCGCCCTGTACTGAGAGAGCCCGTGGGGAGGAGCAGAAATGTATCCGGAGTGCTCCGGGGTGGCGGGGGGTAGAGCAATGTACATGGCCTGCATGCATAATAATGACATGCGTGTGTTTGCGAATTTGACATTTTGTGAGAGCTCTGACCCCTTTCTTGCAAATGAGGAGGTGTGTATAACCGTACAACTCTATGCTACAGTGCAAGGAAATATCTCTCCATTTGTCTCAGCTGACACTCAGGAGGAAATTACCTTCTTGGTGAATATAAAAAGAGGCTTATTGAGCTGTGGTATAGAATTTATTTCTGTGAATTTAAGGTGAGGCTGTGGTATTGAAGACGTCAGGGACAATGAAACATATTTGGAAGTTCGCAAAGTGAGAAAGAGCATGAGAGACAGTAATTTAATTTAATGTGTTTAATTTGTGGTATGACAATGTATTTTGTTATCCACAAACATAGTCCACATAGGTTAGAAATCCCCTGGGGACAAGATAAATCATTTGTTTAAATGTCATCTATGGGGATATCCAGAAAGTAAGGCAACTGGTAATTCTGGGGAATGTAGGAAATAGGAAAGGGTAAAGTTCTCCTATTCTGAGTAATTACTTGATATCACTTCTCATCTGATAGCACTATTGTGAAGTTGACAAGGAGTGAAGAGGTGTAGTGCAGCAAAATTCTGTGGAAGACAACATAAAAATGCCTTGAGTCAGCACCGAAAAGTTAATTTGTCCTTACTAATATGTGCTGCCAGGACTCTGCTGTGGTGTGCTCTATCATACCTCCTCTCACTTGAATATGAAATAGTAGGTTTCAACAGGCAGTCTCTTTCTTCATGAAACGTTACTCCATTTCAACGGCATTATATTGCTATGCACTCTGGATTTTCTGAAATGTTCTGAGAAGCCAGTAATGACTACTTGGAGCTGATTCTGGATGGGCAGGAGAACAGCAGTTCTTTACGTCCAACTTCTTTTCTGGTGCATTTCAGGGTGTGAGGAAGTAGCAGATTGCCCTTTTCCTGAAGCACCCTTACAATCATCAAGCAGCAGGTTGCCTTCCCATGACACATACTAAGGCAGGTTACAACAGGGTTTCTTGGTTATGTCACACATTGTGATGTGGTGGTGTGGTAACACAGCGTGACAGCAAGATGAAATGCAAGACCCTGTGTCAAAGAGTCTGCTTTCAAAACATAGCCTGCTCCATACCATCCCATGGTGCAAGAAACTTTTCACCTAGATCCTCTCTTTCACATGCTCTCTTTGTTATCTGCCCTTCTCTTAGGATTGTATCTCTAGAGCTTATTTGCCATGGCAGGAGTGGAGGAAAAATCAAAAAGGCATAGGGAGAAGACTATTTTTCCTCGTTCTCCCTCCTCTCCCACATCCATTAAGAAGAATGTAATTGCATTAAGAACTCTGAATATATTGTTGAGCATTTCTGAACACTCTGCTTGTCCCAATGCTGTTACTCCAAATTCCCTAGGTTTTGACAAGAAGCACAGGTCAAAATCTAATGCTTATGAAAAAGTGTCCCTAAGTCCCCCAGGGAATATAGCACAAAGTATTCTCTCTGTGCTGCTCTGGTGATTGTCCCTAGCTCTGTCCTGGAGATACATATTTCCTCTGTTGGCAAGACTGTGGTGTTAATTAGAATGCCCCAGGAAATAGGGCAGTTGTGTATTATACTAAGGAATAGTACCCCTCAACCCAGTAACTACTTTCCATTTCATCTTGTTGTATTTTCCAGGCAAAATCCATACTTGTATGTGAGGTACAGAACATAATGATGCCTTGAACTTATTTGTCCTGCCTGACTACATGCAGTTATATCCACACATTTAATGGATATTACAGTTTATTTACCTGTTTCTAATGACTTCAGTTGTACTCAGCTCCACTCTGGGCAAGGGTGATTTATGGAGACAACAGTATCAATACAGTTGGGTCTCCTATATTGCAGAACCACGGTCTTAATTGGGTTCTGCGAAGCCCTACTTCCACGTTGAATGGCAGCTCATTAATATGCAAATTTGCCCCACACCCTCATGCGACCCCCTGGTACTATTTCAGCACTGTGTTGCTGTGTATCAGTGTTTGTGTTGGCCCTTCTCAGTGCCTGCAAACACCTCACTCTGGGAAAAACCCCTTTTTGGCTTGGCCAGGGACACGGGTGCGGGGAGCTGCCTGCACCGCTGTCCTGGTGTCTCTCGGGGAGGGTAGGCCTTGTCTTTCCATACTTAGGGTGGACAAGTATCTCCTGGAGAGTCACTCAAGAAAGTCTCAGACACCTGAGAGTGTGTAAATCTTTCAAAACTGCACAGCGGTGGCTCCGGGGGTGCGGTCCTGCCGCGGCCGGGGGGGAGCAGGAGAGGAGCTGCCCCACTGCTGCCGTAGTGGGAAAGGAGTGGCCCCGCCACTGTGTACCAGGGCAAGTGGCGGGGTCGCTGCGTTCCGGGCCTGGGGCAAGCGGTGGGGCCGGGGCAAGCAGCTGCCGATGCTGCCATTCTGGGGCTGGGAGCAAGTGACAGTGCCGCCATGGCAGCTGTGCAGGTTGGTTTGCATATTCATACTGCCTAATTGAATATTCATGCATGCCAGGCCACGTATGCACAGTTGCGAAAAGGGGCCTCCTTCATCGCTAACAAATCATGCTGCTAAGATGTGAAGCTGCAATATGGGGGGTGGGAAGTGCAAGACGGCTGACTGTATTACTAAACAAACATAGGGGCTGAGCTACTGTAAGTACACTTAGGGTCGTCATGATGTAGAATCATGGAGATAGGCTTGAAAGGCACATTTAAATGTCTAATTGCCAACTTAAACCCTCAAAACATCTCTCTGATGTTTTGATTCTAAGGTTTACTCTCCGTTGCTTAATTACCTCTACCTTTGCATGACTGGATTACTCTGTGGAGAAAGCAGGCCATGGTTTGCTTCTTCATTAATGAGGTTCATGAAGTAGGTGTACTTTGATCTGTCTCTTTGAGATTGTCCAGTCTAATTCAGAAAACCGCGTATGAAACAAAATCCACTCATGTCTGAGAGGATGAGAATGCTGGGAAATACTTATGGCATGTGGAACTAGGGCTCAGATGTGCTTTTGGCTGGCAGTAGAGCACTGGGGTATGCATGCAACTCCATGTTAGCTGGGACTTTGGGAATCATTGTGAATGCTTCTGGATGCTGGGTTTTCTGTTTTTTAAAAAAAGAAAAAAAATATTTCGAGCAGGGATCAGAATGTGACTCTCCCAGACATTGGTATGAGGCTTTTAGTACACCAGCCATTTAATTATAGTCAAGATAAATTCCCAGAAAGACTTCAGCACTGAAGTTTCAGCCCTAGAAAGGAGCAAGCCTAGACATTAAGCAAACTAATCTACTACAAATTAGGAGGTATATAAAGCTAGAAGGCATCAAGCTTTCACCAACAAAGTTCTGGCAGTCCCTGACATCTCTGCTTCTAGGCATGTCTGCTTTATTTCTGTTTCTGCTTCTGCTTTGCTTTGAGTAGGGGACTGCCTACACCCCCTCGTGATCCACAATCCTTCCTGCTCCTATTTTTCACCTAGGGCCTGAGCCAGAAGGCATCCTCGAGCACACATGTGAAATCAGAACTTCCCCCTAAAAGTTGCATCCAGATATTCCTGTTGTTAAGACAAACAGAATGTGGGACATGCAACTTCCATCTCTCTACTAGAGGAAGTCTGACCCACATCTACCACATTCTCATATTTGCCTAATCCAGTGGGTTAGAAGATGTCTCAGGGTAGGATGCTCCCCACCCTACTGCTGCATGTGTTCCCTGAAGGATGGATTGGGTGTCCATTGTGACACGGAGAGTCCTGCTCCACAAGCAGTGGCACTGGCTGAAAGGAGGCTGAGGTTCCAGGAACCCTCCCAGTATGGGGAATGGACACTGCTGGGATGGATATGAGCATGGAGTGGGGTCTGATGTACAGTAGCAGCACAGAGCTGGTGTGGCGGCAGCAGGACCTTCAGAGATGGAAGCTGTAGGTCCAGGGGGATGCAACTCAGAGAAGGTCTTGGCATGCTGCTATCTCAGGATTGGAGGAGCTCATCTGGGCAGGATGAACTCTCAGGGAAGACAAAATAAAACTGCAAGTGCCAAGACTTCCTCAAGACAACCGTTTTGTAAGAGGAATAAGAAGGTGGACAAAATTCCTGACGGACAGATTAAACTTCTTATTTTCTTTGTGACCATGCAGAGGACTATTAGATGCCTTGCTATTGTTTCCACATCAAACAGAAAAGTACATGTGACACATTCCTAAAAGCGTCTTTAGAGGAGGCAAAGGTGTCTAGGCAAGTTTGATTTCCTTTTTTAGATTCACTCATGGGTGGGAGCTCGCATTGTAGTTTTGTTTTATTATCCACACAGACCTCCAAGCTGGCTGAGCAAAGGCATCAGATGTCCTAAAAAGGAGATTTTTGTGGGAAATGCAATGTGAAAGTGCTTCTGTGATGTGGACAATAAATGACCCTTTGGAGAGCAAGTGATATTGGGCTTTCGGCTATGGGATTTGCCTTTTTCATGGTCAGGAGACTTGGGAGCCTCAGTTGCCAAAGTCAACTTGAGAGCTCTCAGTGCCAGTTGCTGGCACATTTCACTGCTGCTAGACTCTCTGGTAAAATGCAGTTAGGACTAGCGAAGTGAGTAGTCATGCTCTCTGTTGTCTGACAAAAGTAAGATGATACATTTGTTGAAGAAGCAGTTTCAGTATATTGTGATATACGTAATGTTTGGTAAAGTGGTAGTGTGGTCCAATTTTGGGGTCAGGTTTTTGTTAGGGGTGTCAGGCGGTAGACTCACAAATGCTTGCATAGAAGGAGACTTCTTTGGGACTAGTTTAGTCTTGGTAGGATGGAGGAATAGGGACTGTGGCTATGTTTTTACACTAGACAGAGCTGAATATATTAAAAACTACATGTATTTAAAATCTCCTTGTTTGCCTATTGAGTGGGAAGTACTTATACATCAGTAAAATTACCAGGTTCTTTAACCTCCAGGGAAATATAATTGATTATTAAAATAACAGAAGGTTATTTTTTAAAAATGGGCTTAGTTTTTGCCCATCATGTAGAATAGTCCAAACAAAAATAGAAAGCTTCTGTGCCAGTGTTTCTGAGATTATATGTTTTGGTACAAATACCATAAAATGTGGAAATATGAAGGCAAATACAGTTCTAAACTGGAATGCATTAATCCAAGTGGTGTTTATAGTGGAAGAATCGATCATATTTGACTTTTTATAAATTCAGTGAGAGAACGATCTTACAAGAAATTTTCGCAAAAAGTTCCCAGCAACTCATTTCACAGTGGCCACTGACTAGTTATGAAGTGTCACCTTGGGAAAATAGGGGTTTAAACTAGATCATATCTGGTAGGCTAAAGCTCTGTTCCTCCAAATCCTCTTCATTTGCAATCTGAACAGGAAAAAGAGATATATGAAAACCAAGAGAAAGACATTAACCATATATTTCAGAAACACTGGTAGGGTTTCCTGCCAATGATAGCACTATTTAGCTATCAGTTTTATAATGTCTCTAATTTGACCTCCATGCAGAGAATTAGCTTCAAGCAGACATCACTTGAATGAATAAGTCTTAGTCTGTATATCTTTATTATTCCTTTGACTATCACAATCAAGGACATTAGTATAGAGGGCAGGCACACTTTAAAGAGGTTATTACTGAGCACTCATTGTTTGTTTAAATCCTCAGATCTTTTTCATGCATTTATAGAGAGAGCATTTCAAGAGCTTGAAGACTTTTTCTTCTGGCTGCATTTTCACTTCCAAGGAAACAAATAAGAAGGACTTCGAAGAGATGATTAGCCTATGAGCTACTTTATGGATTTTTCATAGTCTAGTTCCTTTAAGCTTGTTGCATGGAACTTATTTTTGTTTGCAGTAAGACTAGATTTCAGTCAATACAGACAGGATATTTTAAAATAGCTTAGCTTGGATGCAGTGTTCTCCTCAACTTTAATGGGAGCATTTGCTTCTGACTTTAATGAAAAACAACAGCTCCTGAAAGAGCTCCTGTATGAGCTCCTAGAAAATCCGATTTTTCCTGTTTCTGGATTCCTGAATGTTCACATAGGAGATTTATTTCAAGCTCTTTTTATGAAAGAACAGACCCTGTTACATCAAAAGTAAGTTGGCACTAAGATCTTTGATGACAAAATCTAGGCCGGGATATTCAGGGAAAGTGCTTTGCACTGAGTGTGGATGAGAAGGAAGGGCTGTGCCAGGGTGATCATGAGAAGTACTAATGCCTCAGTTTCTGCAGGTGAACATAGACGGAAGTGACCAAGGGCTGACATATGGGACATGTCACAGCCTCTGCTCATGCTAGATTTATTCACACGATTCTCAGATTTGCCTTTTTGGAGTATAGTTGGATGCACAGCATCTTTGGAAGACAGCTAGGACTGTGCCTGCTATGAAATGTATTTGGAGAAAATGTGTTGGTGTCGTCTAGAAGATGGCTAGTGAATATTACACATACAGTGGAGCAGCATTTCTTTGTCAAAAGTGAACTTAAATTCAAGACCATTCCATTCCAATTGACTCAGAAATCTGAACGCAAGATCTATAACTGTATGATTAGGTGGTTTTCTTCAAATTGTTGTGGTAGTTGCTTTTCTTGTTTTAATGAGAAAAGTCTGTTTTGCGATCTTGACTCCAGGAACAGCTCCTGACAGACAATCCTGGGAGCTCGTAGGTGTGTTCTGCAGACATGGAATCAGACAGAAATGTCTAATTTAAACCATCTCAAATTCAATTAATTTCTGCTGAACGTAGAGCTTCATCCATTAAAACCTTGCCTGGGTCCCTAGCAGACTTACCCTGCCTTGCCTTTGAGAAATTATTGCCTCTGTGTTCAGTATTTATGGGATTATTCAACAAAATTTTTTCCCACCAAAATATTTGCAAGAATACGAACTTTATAGGTGATTTTAGACTGCTCATTTCCCCTCCCATCCCTTTCTTGTGAAGTCTAGCAAAGAAGGCAATAAAGAACCCATTAAAGGAGAAAATTTGCAGTGTTTTTTGTTCCTGATGTCTTGAGCCTTATAATTTAATTTTGACTGCTGTTTGGTGTTCTAGAAAACTATGTGTATATAGTGTGTGAGAAAACTCATATTGGCCCTACCTCTGACACACTGTATGGGTCCCACATCCTCATGCGCAAAATAGACAAACTGTAGTGACTCTCTCCATTGTGCTCTACCTCAGAGAAAACTCTGTGGTCTGGCTGGTAGCTCACTGGCTCATTGCAGTCCTCCAGTACTTTTACCCTCCTTTTCTCTTCTTGCAAGTGGACAACTCTTTGAGTCTCTGACACAGTAGCAGCTGCTGCCCCTTATTCTAATAGCAGTACTTTGCCCTACTGGCAATGATATTAGCTTTTCCCGTTGGTTTGTCTTAGCAGGCCCAGGAGGGGGAATTTGTGCTTATTTACCTGGCTAAAGGTAACACAATGGACCTGAAGTCTGTAAATGCTTAGGATCTCAAAAAACCAGAGAGAGGGGGAAAATAAGCCTCATGACTTTGAAGATTATCAAAGTGTGGTGCAAAGAAAACATCCTTCATGGTTTTTTGTTTCCTTAAGTATCCTGGTACATTGGAAGCACAAACTATAATATGTTAAGTGAATCAAAGTAAGACAAACAGAAAAATTGATATTATGAATCTGGGACAGGATATATCTGACTATCTGATGGGCTTTGCACTATTTATGACTGAGCCATTCTATGATTTTACAGGAAATTGCTCTCTGTACACACCATTCTTAATAGATTTTTAAATTCATGCCTGCTCTAGGAAAGTGGATTATAGTACAAGAGATTATGCATTTTTCCCCAGCTTTTAAGTAGCAGCCCTAATGATGGTTATTGTTGATGAGGGCATTACAGAGCATTCGCGTAGCAAACACCTTGAATAGCTGAGTGTTGAAAGCTTTAATTTTCCATTTAATAATAGTGAAACTAGTTAATACTAATTTTATACAATCACTTCCTAAGCTTCTTAGAAAGCATGCAGTCATGGATTTAGTCTGTGCCACGGGGGAATACCATGCATCATGAGGCTCAAAAAACCCCAGAGTTATTAGAGTTATGTGTAATATTTTACATCCCGCCTTGGATCCACTTCGTAAGTCCTTTGATTCATGGGCAATGATGACTTGCCCAGAGATGGCTGCAGTGATTCCTGTCGTCGGCTGTCTGCCCCACCTCTCTCTTGGAAGTATTCATTCATGCTGTGGAGGTGGCTCAGCTCTTTGGGAGGCAGCTGTTGAACGAGCATGGTTTTCAGACCAGTAATATTAACAGAAGAACTTGCACCGGCCTTGGCTTTCCTTAATACACTAGGCTGTAATTTACAATGGTTCAATTACTGCCACACCAGCAGCTGAGCTGTCTTGAAGCAGGGGCAGGGCTCAAACGTGAAGGTGGGAACCCCTACAGCCATCTGCTGCCATCCCTACTCATCAACCAGATACCCAGACCTAGACTGGGGTTTGTAAACATGCATGGCAGTTCCTTTGTGTTTTCAACTATCTCTTTTGTCAGACCAACTTCTCGTCTTGCCTCATGAGACCCTGCTGGGGGGTTTATGGTCTCACTGTGTCTGTGGGGAGGAGGCAGTTCTGATTTTGGGACAAGGACCCCTGTGGAGTGCTGAGGTCTTGGGAAGAATGAAATACACTTTCTCACACAGGGCTAGTGCAGCACCAAAGCCTTACGTGTGTCTCGCTGAAACCTGCTTTTGAGGTTTCTGTGGTAACTTCTTCAAAAGCAAATGTCAGAGAGTAATACTGGGCTGGGATTTCACAATTCACTCTTACCTAAGATGCCCAGCCAAGGGGCAGAGTCAATACTGTGTTATTCAACCAGCTTAGGGAGACATACCAGCCTGCTACTGGTTCATGAGAAAGCCTTCCCCTCCAGTGGCTCTCTCCCTGTGGGTGCCAATAATCAGCATCCGGGACTGCCTTGCTGCTGAAAATCTCTCACATTTTTTCTCTGTAAGTCACTCACGGGCTGATGATCTTTTGTGAGAAGCTTGTGCTTTCTGCCTGCACTTGGTCTCAACAGCATAACAGAGCATCACGTTTGCCATCCAGTCAGACAATAACTCACAGTTGCTTTGAGAAAAAAGGGGAATAAAAGGTGGAATGAGGCCAGTTCTGAGGGCTTTTCATTGAATATGTCCTTTTCATCGAACATGTCCTTTTCATCCTTTTTCAGGTGGCATTGAGGGTGAATTTTTGAGAAATGTGGCTCATGTTCTAGTTGCATCCTTCAGAGCAAGGACCAAAAATTTTTCATGTGGGAAGAGCAGGTCAGGCTCATGGTCAATTGTGGTAACCAGCCCTGTCAGCCCAATTACTTCCCTCCCCAAGGCAGAGCTTGACAGAAGGACATCCTCCTCGACATGCACTTGTCTAAGCCCTCCACGATCTTTGAGTGAGGAGAGATCTGAGGAGGGGGGAATGGGAGGGTCAAGGCCTATACTATTAGGATGAGCTTAGAGAGGATGTGGGAGAAGAGGGTAATGTCTGGCAGAATAAGAGGGCAGAGCTTTTCTGGGCCTGGTTGCTGAGAGTGGTAGGGGCTGCTCTGGTGTCCAGGCTGACAGACATGGGTTGTGGGGACAGAGAAGACGACACTGAAACAGGACAAGCGGGAAGCTTAGAGAGTAAATCACCCTGTCTCAGGCTGTGTTTAAATTTCCTGTGGAGTACTCCTGCTTCTTTCTGCAACCTTGGCTTCTCTTGACTTTGAAGCACGGCATACACAAAAGCCTACCAAGAAGTTCCCATCCTTTTTTCTTTGCTGTAAGAAGCAGAGCAGTCCTAGTTGCATATTCAGTAGTAATTTACATGGCTTTGGTTAGTTATGCAAGATATGTGGAGTTTCTCTTCCCTTAACTTGAATGTCTTGCACAACTAGTCAGCATAGTGTGAATTGTCAGTGTGAATTGTCAGCCCTACAATCAGGACTACCAACTGCAGTTTGCCCTCACAAAGGAGACAGCAGAAACACAAGGGGGTTGAGAACAGACAACAAAAATAATTAAGCATGGACAGACTTCCCTGAGGAAGAAACTGAAAAGAATAGGACTACTTTGTTAGAGAGCAGATGACTAAGAGTTATACAAATTAATGAATGGGACAGAGAAAATCATGGGGGGATGGTAGTGTTCATGTTTACCCTCTTGAGCTATAAAAGAACAAGGCAACATTCAATTTAATGGGAAGAAAAAAGTATCAGGCAACAAACCCCACTTGGCTCAGGATGGGACTGAGTTGCATTGAGATGTCTGTCTCACTGTACAGCATGGATGGAGCTAGGACTCCCTAGCTTGCAGGCACTTAGGCTGATGAATCCAACAGTGTTGGTTTCTTTAAGAAAATACTTGTTTACAGAGAAAGTGAGGGTAAAAATTGGTGATGGTGTATGCTTGAAAGTGTTAAGATTTCTTTTTCTAACTGTTGATTTCATGAGTGCATGGTAAAAATTTCCACTCTGGACAAATATATGATTTTTGATCAGCTTTCTCTACTGTATCCGAGTATATTTTATTGGTTCCACCAACCGTTCTCTGTCACTATCAGACAGTTACATGGTCATTTTAGATGACATTTTCCTTTGTGCTAATTTTCTGCTTACAACCACTTAGTGTGTGACATCTGATTATTGTCTCCTTTGCTAAGTCAATTTGTTGTATTGTGTTTAGAGTCATAGGTTGATACTGCAACTATGTTGGATGCTTCAGATATCTGGGATTCCTCTGTCCCACTGGTATAAAATGGTACTCAAAAGTCATCTGAAGCAACTAAATTATCTCAAATGCAGATGCTATCAAGGCTCCCTACTACCTGAATCAACTTGAATTCTTTGAGCTATTCTGGTGTGTCTTGCACAAACATGATCTGATGCCTAAAGGGTCGAATTAGGAAAGGTAATAAAAAATGAGCTGCTCACCTCATTGAGATGATGTTCAGCTACTAGAGTAAATATGGGTGAGGTGGAAACAAACTGATTACTAAGTACATGGGAAGATAAAGGACTTGGTAGAACTGGACTAGTGCCCAAACCAGACTCAGTAATGAGAGAGGGGAGGTTTTCCTTGCTTGTGTAGTGGTTACATACAGACATATAATCACCACAAAAGCTCACTGAGCTCACAAGGCTATAGGACAGTTCTTCTGAGACTAGAGGTCATGCCGCAAGTGGGTTACAGGTGACATCCTGACTCAACAGATACTAAAGCGTTTGGATGAATATTTAGTTATGAGAATGTCAGAAACTAAGTTATACAGGGAAGTGTTTGAGAACTGCTGTGTGGAAAGCTTTGCCCTGCAAGGTGTTGCATACCTGGAATACCTGTCCTAGCAAAGTCAATGAAGACATACCTATGCACTGAGGTAAGCATGAGCTTAAAGGCTTTGCAGGGTCATTGCTAGCACACATAGCTGAGAGTTGGGTCTTGGGCAGTTTCTGGCGCTTCCTCTCCTGCTGTGGTTTAACCCCAAATGGCAACTGAGTACCACAGCCACTCACTCACACCCCCTGCAGAGGGATAGGGGAATGAATTGAAAGAGTGAAAGTGAGAAAACTT
This sequence comes from Pitta sordida, assembly GCA_013390025.1. Taxonomy (NCBI): domain Eukaryota; kingdom Metazoa; phylum Chordata; class Aves; order Passeriformes; family Pittidae; genus Pitta; species Pitta sordida. The sequence continues at coordinate 251,577 of WEKX01025178.1, forward strand.
GTGGATTGAGATATAAGCACTTTAATATGCAAAGCAAAAGCCAAACATACAAGCAAAGCAAAGCAAAACAAGGAATTAATTCATTGCTTCCCCATGGGCAGGCAGGTGTTCAGCCATCCTCACAAAAGCAGGGGTCCATCATGCATAACAGTGACTTAGTAAGGCAAACATCATCACCTCAAATGTCTCCCCGCATTTCCTTGTTTTTCCGTCAGTTTTATATGCTGAGCATGATGCTATATTGCATAGGATATCCCTCAGGTCAGTTGGGGTCAGTTGTCCTGGCTGTGTCCTCTCCCAACCCTTTTCCAGCCTACTTTCTGGTGGGGTGGGGTGATGTGAGGAGCAGAAAAGGCCTTGATTTTGTATAAGCACTGCTTAGGAATAATAGAACCATCCTTGTTTTATCAACACTTTTCCCAGGACAAATCCAAAACACACCTCCATAATGGTGACTATGGAGAAAATTATCCCAGCCAAAACCAGCACCTCTTATCCTCCATTTAAAAATGTTTGTATATTTGGATTCTGTAGAAAAAACCAAAAACCTCTTGGAAAAAGTTAAAAATGAAAATATGTCTTTCCTTAAACATTAATAACTGATATCAAAATTTGCAGTCGTCTGGACATTTCAAAGAGTTTACAAGATTATTAGGCAGGAACGTAGCCTGAAGCAACCTGATATTAACAGGGAGTGAAGAGCCAGGTGACAATGCCAGGGATATATTCTCTCACTACATTTTCAATGATGTTCTAATGAAAGTTGCCTAAAGAATCTAAAGAAAATATTTTCAGAGGAGTTTCCTGAATTTTAAAATATCATAAGTGGCTTGACTTTCAGAGTCACTGATCTTAAAGATTTTGTCTGGAAGGTAAGGCATATTTTGTAATTTTGGGGGCCAGAAGGGTCAGGCAGGTGATCTCATCTGGCTATTTGAAATAGGCCATACCATTTAGCTTAGTAATTCTTGTGGTGGAAGAAATTATTCTTCTTTTTCTAAACAAACACAGCAGAGCTCATGTTAGTTTTTCAGTTCCTTAATGTCTACAGTCAACAGGACTGATTGTCTTGATGATAAGATTAAAAACAAGGAAATAATTCTTCTCCAGTATTTCTCTCCCAAGTACATCGTTCTCTCTGATGTATTGAATCAGTGCACACAGGCAGTACTCGGCTTGATTATGTTTTCTTTCATTAAAAGATATTTTTTCTGTCTCCAAATTAAAAGTGCTTCATGTAAACTCTCCCAACCTCTTTAACTCCTGTGGCCTCTACAGCCAGCTCTCTGTATCCTACTCCTACAGTGAAGCTCACGAAGAACAAGTCAAGGTAACAGACTGGAGGTTTTTGGACTTCGTCTTAAGTGAAGCGAGAAGAAAGCAAACTGAGAAATGGTTGTAAGAAATAACCGAAATGGGGCTAGAAAGTTCAGCTGGAGTAGAGGCCTACAGAGTAGATTTCCTCAGTCAATGTTTGATGAGAAGGTTACTTTTCGGGTGAAGGGCAGAGGCTTGGTGAATTACATGCTTATTTTCTGTGGTTGTAGGTAAATCATGCCACTTAATCCTTCAAAAACGGGAGACCTTTTCTCTTTGTTAGCATGCCCATGTTCAACTGAACAACAACTGTATTCATTGATCTATTACTCTTGCGTCTTATTGATCTAAAATTACTTTCATGTTACTAAAATTTCGTGTCCCTACAATTTTCTAACAGATCTTCTACTTGGATCAGAACCCTTGTCATCAAACTGGAAGGAGAGTTTAGTTGACCAGAGAAAAAAAAGTCCTACAGAGTTATGAGATCTATTCCTCCTGTTTGCAAAATTATAGTTCTGTTGATGATTTTTCTTATCTCATGTTCTGGGCATATGGCTCAGAAGTCTGACATAAGAAAGAATTTAATATGTACCTGGATTTAGATGCCAGCCCAAATTGTGTCAGTACAAACAGTGATTATAAACAGTTGTATATCCTAAGATTTTCTGGGATATATTTTTAGGTGTTTGAAATTCACAGCATGTTTCAATCTTTTGCTGTGGGCTTAAAAATCAGGACTTACTAGTGAAAAAGCCATGACATTTCATTAGCAAAACATGTTGCAGGTCTTTTAAGAAAAAGACCTCCATCATTGTTGAAAAGCATATTAAATGCTGAATCTTCAGATTTGCCTTGTCTTCTTGTCTTGCCACCTCATTCACCTTCTGCTTTGTCACTGCCCTGCTTAAAGCTCATTGAAAATCTAAATTTTGCCTAAAATGTGATTATTTTTCTCCAGTTGTACTCATGGAATTGCAATATATCTGCTCCAGAAGGAGTCAAATGAAGGGAACTGTTTGGGTTGTGTTTTGTTTTTTGGGGTTTTTTTGGAGGGTGTGTGTGTTTGTTTGTGTGTGTGTTTAGGATTATTACCATAATATGGATATCTCACTCAAACTCAACTCTTGAAAGCATCAGTGATACAGTGGGAAGGCAGGTGTGATGATCTGTGTCTCAGTTTATTCAGAATGATAACCATGTGTAAAAACATTTGAGTTGAGCAGTGTAAGCAACAGAATGGGAAGAGTCATGATGGCCTTGATTCCAGCTTCAAGGTTTAGTGCTGACGATGTGTGAGTAAGCAATCACTGGGTGTCTGTCACAGGGTACATGAATATGTGTCACAGGGAAGATATCTAAGTCTGACCTAGAAATTGTGGATCTTTTGTATTAAGTCGATGGGAAGGAGAAATTAAGGTGAAATTGCTTGTGACTCTGTGTATAGTGAGCCCATGGTGATTAGTGCAGACCTTGGTGTTCGAGTTTTTGAGAGTGAAGCTGCAGGGACCAGCTGCCTGCCATGCAAACCTGAGTCACACGTGTAGCAGGGTCAGCACTGTCACATCTACTTAAAGCAAAGATACTGTATTACATTCTGTGGATTTTGCTTATCTGGAATATTTCTCAGAGCTGTAGCAACTTATTGCAAGCCCACAGTAACAAACTGCTGTCTTCTGAGGAAATCTGAACTTGTGCAATTCACTTCTAACAGACAGTGTATTCAAGGTTGAGAGAGTGCAGACTTCCCATGCACCCGGGAAGCCTCTCTTGCTGGACCCTGAGTGTGAAAAGACCCTTATTAACTTCTTTTCTGGGCATCTCCTGTAAATGGAATGATAAGGGCTGCACAAAATCATCTCTCTTGAAAGTATACAGACCTCCTCCTAGAAATCCAGCTACTTCTGGCTGCATTTGTACCAGAACTGGAAAATCAAGACATACAAACAAAATGGAAGGAATTATTTCTGGTCTCTTGATATTGCTCCAAAGCTGAAAGAAGTTCCAGCCTGAGAATTACCTTTGAGTGTATCATTGGTAGCTGGCTTTTTTAAATTCCCCTAGGCGGGTAGTTGTATCCTTTAAACATTAAAATCTTGGGTTTATATCAGGCTTCTACTAAGCTAAGTAAAAGAGGTCATGCTAATGAGAAGCAGTCTTTCTCTGGAAGAATTCAGTCTAACAAGAGCAAAGAATGACAGAGCTGATGGAGGGAAATGGATTCCCACAGAGATGAAAGTCAGGCAGTAAGCTGGTGTCAGACACAAGACCAGAACCAAGTTCCTAGTGTACTGGATCAGGCTGCTTGTAGTTTCTTCTATCAGCTGGTGGGATGGAAAGAGGAGTTTGAAAGAGACTGTCAAATGGAGAAAAGGGCACTTCTGTGCTTCATTGACTTTACCAATAGAAGTTCTTGACAGGGGTTTTTCTCTAGCAAGCAAAATAATTGTATTAAAAATAGTGGAAAAGGGAAAAATAAATAATTAATAAATAATTTTCACCCTAGTATTGAACATGTTACAGTTTCAAAGTACGTGTAAGTAGAAAGCACATGTCGCCAATACTTGTGTTCAGCAGCAAGTTTCTCGCAAAATCAGTTGACTTTGGAGGTTTTCGTGTCAAATGTTGCAATGGTCAGAGTTTGTTTCATTTCTCTGTGAAATACCTCTAAGGCTGTCTGGGCTAACTCCTTATGTGCTCATAGACATTGTATCGCCTAACTTCCAGGCACCCTGCCGTTTCGGCACCCTGGCCCTGAGTTAGACAGATTTCCTTCCTCTGCAAATACAGGGGAGGAAAGCTCAACAGCTGGGCCCCTTGAATGGTGTGCTTTCCTCCAGTACAGTCCTGACATAGACTGTATTGGAGGAAGACCTCTTCTGCTGTTAGAATACTTGCCCACTGAGGAGAGAAAACTCTTCTCACTGGGACCAAGATATTCTGAATTAGATCTGTTATTTGGTAGACAAGACACCTGTTTTCTAACTCTTCCAGCTCTTGAGTTCTTGGAAAAGAGAAAAAACGTAGATATGGCCCCTTTTAAAAGCAATCAGTATGGGTATGGCTTAAAATGCAATGACGATAAACATAAAATCACCTTCTCACTAATTGTCTTCTGTAGGAAGCCTGGCCATGAAGTTGGGTCCATGTACAGCATATACCTAGAATATACCTCTTAGTTTGCAACCTTTTGACAGGTGTCAGAATATCTAGTTTTAATCATGCCCAGACAGGATTTTGGCATTAGTTAAGATACTATCAAAAAGCTGGATAGTGTCAGAAGCAAAAAGTTGCTTCTGGCATGAACTCGTTTGCCTGTAGCTCTAGATGTCAGCTGAGTAGAGTTTTTGAAAACCTTAGTGATAGTAAGATGTCTTCTGAAGCCCTGTTAAAAGCAGATCTTTTTTGAGTCACACCCTCTTTGTCCAGTCTTGCCACAAGTTTAGTTAACTTTGCAAATAATAAATACAATTCTTGTTTGGTACTAGCAGACTCTAAAGGACAACATGTTAGTCTTTATCAGAACAGGAATAATTCCCTCCACTAAAGTTTGAAAGGCTGTAGAATTTCTTTTTTCTGCAGCGTTTTCTGAAGGCTAAAACTAAGAAGGTTGACTGGCTAATTATAGCATACTGCTCCTTTTGATGGAGAAAAGTAGCTCTGCATATGGCAGGACAACTGTCTCCTCTGTACTGAGATCTATTTCTTTTCACAAAATGGGAATATGCTGGATGAACTTTTTTTTTTACTTCAGGAGTGTAATGTATGCTTATGGCCAAATCCATGCAACTGCAAAGATTTTGAGGGATCAGGAAAGTGCATGAGCCCTGTTTTCTTCCTTTTTGGGTAAGAAACCTGACTTGAGCATATAAAAGTATAGTGTGTTCTCTTGTCCTTCTAGGAAGCAGGCAACTATCCATTGCCTTCTGCTTTGCACAACCCTTTACAGCAGTGCAGAAAGGATGGACCACCATTTGCATGTGACAGCACCATAATCCTACCTCCACGATGCACAGCTGTAAATGGTAGCACCTTGTCTGCTACAATGGCAGGCTGGACAGTCCGTGTGAAGTGAGATGGAGCTGGAGAAATGAAGCTTCATGAAAATTAATATCTCCATAAGGAGATATTAATAAAGTGCTGGGCTCAGTGGGAAGGGAACTGGAAGAGGAATGGAGTCTTTGAAGAAGTTAATGACCTATCTACCCTACAGGTGAACAGATATGAATAGTGAAGTGATGTGCCAGCCAAGGTGTTGCCTCATAACCCTGCTATTGCTGGATAACATCAGTTTATGGTCTTCTAGAATCTGAAAGCTGAGTGTGAATTCAAGAGCTTGGAAACTGGTCAGGGACTTCTAATGCATCAATAAACAGAAGAAAAGTCAAATTACAGAGATACACCAGAAGCTGACAAATCTACTGTAGACTGTCCTTGTGGAGTGCAGTACCTGTCCCAGCTGATGTGATATTAGCCAAAATGGGAAAAAAAAGCACAGTCTCTGTGACAAAACATGCAGGATCACTGCTGATTCAGGTCATCATTTAGGACGATTCACTAATTAGGATTTATGGCACCCAGTAGTGTTACTTCTGAGTACCGCAACTTCTGCTCCAGGCAAGGCCCACTGAGGCTGGAGTCCTGGAGGTAATGGAAACATTTTCCCTATGAAGAGTAAGTCAAGCCTGTTTTTCAACTTGACAAGGAAGACCTATCTGTCTTGTGTTTCACTACCTAAGGCTTTCAGCTGATGGAATAAGCAGACTGTTCTAGGGACATTATTGGTCACTGTTTCATACATAGCTTCTTGTCCAATTTTAATACAGTTTATCCTTAACAACACGAACAAAACTCTCTACTTGTGGAAATAAATATGCAGATGCAACCTGTCCAAAAGAAAACTCTAA